>JADBJO010004404.1:114677-122177 GCA_016801955.1 Conus betulinus | reverse complement strand
CTTTTAGGTCCCTCTTGCACACGTCTTTGAATCGCAGCTGTGGTCTGCCTGTGGGACGTTTTTCCCTGCACAAGTTTTCCATAGAGGAGGTCTCGCTCTTGTCGGGCTCGCAAAGGCCAAGACCTCGCTGCCATACAGGAGGGTGCTCACGACCCAGGCTCTGTAGATCTGGATCTTTGTGTGCTCAGTCAGTTTGCTGTTTGTTCCACGCTTTCTTTGTCAGCCTGGTCATGGTGGTAGCTGCCTTGCCGATGCGCCTGTTGAGCTCTGCGTCAAGTGAGAGGGGTGTCTGAGATAGTTGAGCCAGATAAACAAAGTCATGGACGACATCCAGTTCGTGGTCATTGATGCTGCTGACGGGGGAGAGTCAGCATCCTGTATCTGACATGTTTTCTTCACCTGTGTTTTCTTTCAAGCTAATGCTGTAAGTCTTCGGCAGGCATCGCTGAAGCGAGTCATGAGCTGCTGTAGGTCTTGGCGGCTGAGTGGGTGGTTACTGCTGCCTCCGTCTGTCGTCTGCAAAGAGGAAGTCACGCAGGCACCTCAGCTTGACTTTAGCCTTGGCTCTTAGTCTGGAGAGGTTGAAGAGCTTTCCGCCTGTCCTATATATATTCGGTGGTAGATATATATTTCAGGATGCAAAAGGAAGTTTTAAATGCGTGTGTTTCAGCACCACAGCAAAGAAGGATTCCAAACAGGATGAGAGCCAGTTGACGCAACCCTGTTTCATTTTAATAGATGTTGTCCCCCCCCAGTGTAGCACTTTATATATATATATATATATATATATATATATATATATATATATATATATATATATATATATATATATATATTGAGCTATAGCTATCCATATTGCGTGGTTCTAGACCTTTCGTCCGCTGGATCGGACTCATCATGGAGATACGGCAGACTGTGCCTGTGGACTGTTGGCACCAAATTGAGATACACTGCAGTCTGTAATTCCATGGTATTCTCGCCACCAAGCGTTTCACAAAAACGGAATTCTGGCGGCACCCAAAAGCAGCCAGTGAAGGGTAGAAAAGTAAAATGAGAACAAAATGCGGCAAAGAAGCAAGTTCCTGAAAACCCGAAATCATGTATAAGATGAAAGAGTAAATCTCTGAGCCTTTGCTTGAGGATCCATTTAATGCAAGGGAAATCAAAACATGTCAGCAGGCAGAGTGGTCAACTCAACTGTTAAATAACCCAATATGTTTATTGATATATATGTGTATATACACAGAGAGAGAGAGAGAGAGAGAGAGAGAGAGAGAGAGAGGAGAGAGAGAGAGAGAGAGAGAGAGAGAGAGCTTTGAGACGTTCGGTTAGCTGAATTTTGCTTCCGACTGTGGACAGACCTCTTTGGTCGAGTTCCTTCTTTAGATCGTCGACACGAAGCTCGATAACTGGCTTCCTGTTGCTCGTAACGTTTTCGTCGTCCGCCATTGTGTATTTTTCGATCTAAAGAAGGAGATCGACCAAATAGGGCTATCTAAAGCCGGAAGCAAAATTAAACTAGCCGAATGTCTCAAGGCACAACTGTTGCTGGAGAAACAGGGAAAAAATAAAACTTTCGGCATCAGGATACGAAAACCCTTCCAGTCTTTCGATAAGGAAGCTGCAGAGAAAAATGACTTCATCAAACAATACCTAGTCCAGCAACAGCGTAACCTGGAGCGGCAGATGCAGATGGAAATGAAACAGCAAGGCTGTGATTGTCTAATTTGATCTGTACAACAGACAGACCTGCCTTGAGAAAGCTCGTGTGAGCGACAATTTTGGCAAATAAAAGTGTCAAGAGATGAACAACAAAGATGTTTATTGACTTAATCTATCTATCTATCTATATGAGGGGGGGGCGCAGGCGCAGACAAACACTTTCCCTCACAAACATATTCTGAAACACACACAACACACACACACGCTCACGCGTTTGCATATACACATACACGCATACACTGATACAGTGTGACGACAACGTAACTTATGACGTCAACTTGAAATGACATAGGAACATGACGAAAATAATAACATTTGACAGAAGAGGAGAGCAAGAACTAACAGCCGAGACTTTAGTGTACAGGATACTTTATTTTGTTTTAATCGTCGTTTTCTCCCGTAGTGATACTATGTGGAGAGGCTGACTTTCAAGTCAGTAGTGCATCGATGTTCACTTGTGTATGTGTGATACTTCTGATGAGGGTACCAGCGAAATATGTACCAGGAAATGTATTTGTTATAAAATATTGTGAATACTGTGTCGCCGAGAGTGACTTAAAACTCCTTCAAGAACATTTATGTGCTCTAATTGTACCACCACATGTGTGTCGGTAGGCTGGATTTGTTGATGTGAACACTGTAATATCAATATACGGAGAGAAGTTAATAGTTGTTTTAGATCAACAATACGTCGAAGTTTATTGAGTTCTATGGAACTTTGCTGAAATCGTGTTTGCCGGGGATCGAGATTGTTTTAACTGTGCTTTGTGATCTGCGGTCCTTCTTCCATGGATTGCTGTGCCTTGTGAATCTGCAGTTCTTCTTTGGTTTACTGTGAATCTTCTGCTTCATTGCTTGTGTTTGTGAACGGTTGTGCTTATCATGTGGGGACCTTGATTATTCTTCTTTGTCTTCTTTTTGTGTTGTAGACTGTGGCTTGGGTACCGTGGAACCGAGTGTGTTGATTGTAATAATGTACTGTGAGACACTGTGGACGGCGCCGGCGAGATCTGTGAGTGATATCAAGATATGTAATATGATACGCTGATATCTGATGATTGAAGTTCCTATTATTGATGATATCTTGATCTATATGCTAAAGAAGAAAAAAATCTAACAACTCGTGTGTTGCCTGGCTATCCTAGCCATGTGTGTATACTGTGGGTGTGGTGGTAGGAATAATTATAACAAGCATCCAAACTTTTGAGAGCGAGAGTCAGACAGCAACGGACACGCACCGCACACCATCCGTAACATACAGAGAGAGAGAGAGAGAGAGAGAGAGAGAGAGGAAGAGAGAGAGAGAGAGAGAGAGAGAGGAAGCAGAGTATTGCAAGCAAGAGAAGATTAAACATTACGCAAACAACAAAGACGCACGCACGCACGCACCCACCCACACCACACGCACACACACACACACACACACACACACACACACACACACAACGTTCGTTAACACCGTTCTTTAAATATCGAGTCCAAACTTATAATGGTAAAAGATCATTTAACTTTACCATCTATCCCGATTAGACACCAGAACAAACGGTACGTTTGTCGAACAAATGACGTGACGAGAACATCTGCAGAACAACAAAATGTTGAATATCCCGCTACATAGATCACCCGAAGAGTTGACGCGTTGCGACAAATGGAGTGGATTGTGACATTCTGCAAAGTCAACGGGTTCTCCAGGCTCTGTCGGCTCCTACACACGAGGACAAACGACGCAGGTCCAGGACAGAGACACTGACATGCCGCTGCATAATGATTCTGACAGAAATTGAACCTCTGCTCCCAGGCATTCAGGCAACGTAAGCTTACTGATATGAACACGTGATTCAAATGATCAATTATAATGAGGGAGGGAGAGAGAGAGAGAGAGAGAGAGAGAGAGAGAGAGATGAACACGTGATTCAAATGATCAATATATGAGAGAGAGAGAGAGAGAGAGAGAGAGAGAGAGAAGAGAGACGCGAAATGACCACGGTGGATTCAAATGATCCATAATATATATCTATGAGAGAGAAGAGGAGAGAAGAGAGGAGAGAGAGAGATAGAGAGCGAGAGATGAACACGTGATTCAAATGATCAATATAATGAGAGAGAGATAGAGAAGAGAGAGAGAGAATAGAGAGAGAGAGAGATTGTTGAATCGTTGATTCATTCGTCACAGCTGCTCAGGGAATTCGGATATCATTCGTTGAGAGAGAGAAATACATATTTATGTATTTTATGTATGTCTGTTTGTCTATCTACCTAGCGTACCTCCCTACCTAGCTACCTGCCTTCCTCCCTACCTACCTGCCTACCTTCCTTCCAACCTACCTACCTAACCATACAATGCTATCTGTCATGTATATCTTAGGATCTCTTCTTCTCCTACTTCCTGTTCTTCTTCTCTCTCTCTCTCTCTCTCTCTCTCTCTCTCGTCTCTCGTCTCTTCATCTCCCTCCTCTCTCTATATATATATATATATGAATCTTTTCTATCTATCTATCTACTATCTCGTTCTAGTTATCTATCTATCTATCTATCTAGCTCTTTTATATGCGTGCGCGTTCGCTGCGCGTTCGAGTGTGTGTGCGTGTACTTGCGTGCGTGCGTGGGCCTTGTATGTGTGTTTTTGTGGGTGATTGTGTGTGTGTGGTGTCTTGTTGTGTGTCTTGTGTGTTGTGTGTGTGTTGTGTGTGTGTGTTTGTGTGTAAACATATTCTGTTTAAAACTAATATATGAGTGTTAGCTGCTGTCTATGTAAACCATTTCCTCCAAACACCTGAAATCTGAACTGTTTTGTGGGTTGAATGACTATTAATCTGTTTACGAGTATATTATTATATTTTTGAATTCCAACCATATATGCAAATCTCCGATGTGTTTTCTATTTTCCACACCAGTAGTGCCTGATGTTCCACTGGCCTTTTCCTGTCTTGGCTGTTCGATTTACTCCTAGGCATCCTCTCCGTATAGCAGATCTTGAATCTTTTCCGATTGTGTTTTCTGTCTCTGACTGCTTTTTTTTACTTTGAAAGTCTGGTTACTTTGACTTGCTTGATTTATAACGTCCTTTTTTTTACAACCATTAACCAGAAAGAGAAGATATCTTAGAGATAGCTGGCATTGTCAGTTACCGACATTAAAACCAGACAGACTTATATATAATAATAGGATGGGCAAGTGTGTCGACCCCCCCTACACCCCCCCCGAGCACCCCCCCACCCCTTCCTTTCTTTCAAAGCAAATCTCTTTTAAAATAAACACCGTCACACAGACAGACCACATCGGAAGTCTTTGAGAGCAGTTTCAACGAATGCTTGGTTAGCGGTCATGAGAGTGGTTTTGAAACTAACCTCACCTCACCCCAAACCTGCTCCCCCCCCGGCCTACTCCGCCCCCACCTTCTCACCCCCCCCACGCCAACCTCCGCCACTACCCTCCCCCTCCCTCGCCCCCCCCCCCAGGACCCCTCTTAACTAACCTACCTCCTCGTAACCTCCAGACCCCCCCCCCCCCCCCCTCCCCCTCTAACCCTCTCCCCCCCCCCACCCCAACTCCTCCCCCCCCGAGCTGCCTCCCCCCCCCCCCCCACCCGCCCTCCTCCCCCCCCCCCCCCCCCCCTCCCCCCCCCCCGCGCACCTACCTTGTGACGACCCCCGGTGGCCCCCCCCCAAGCCAACAGAATCCCCGGCCCCCCCCCCCCCCCTCCTAGAATCTAGTACTCCCTTTTCCTTTCAGATCTCAGTAACCCTGTCTCCTTCTCATGCTGTTGGAAGGGACTGTCCTCTCTGTCCACCATATCCCCCTGTGCTATCTTTTTTTTTTTTTCCCACAACCTCTTCTCTTCCCACACATTTCTGCATTCAACAAAGTCGATGAACTGACTATACTCTCGAGTATTTGTGAGTATCCCCCGTCACATGGTAAAAACGAGTTCCCACGCTACGCACTACTGGAACGCTGAGAAGAAGAGAAGAATCTAGAAGACTAATAAGAAAAGAAACCAATCCCGACATTCTTAATGCTAGTAACGGTCCCCTTTCCTTTCGATCTCAGTAGACCCTGTCTCCTTCTCATGCTGTACTGTCAGTCTACTGTCCTCTCTGTCCACCATATCTTTAATCTATATTTTTATTTGTATCTTTTTTTTTTTTTTTTCCACACAACAATCTTCCCACTAACTGGATTTCTGCGTGTGAATTCAACAAAGTCGGAGGTTGAACCTGACTATTTTTTTTTTTTTAATCGACGAGTATAGTGTGAGTATCTTAACAACCGCTAAAGACGAGTTTCACACACGCTACAGATAACCAGATACTGGAACGCCTGAAGGAAGAAGAAGAAGAAATAAGAAACGAAGAAGAAGAAGCCGAAGAGAAGAAGAAACCAACTCCAGCATTGCTGATAATGCCAGTGAATCAGGTGAAAACTCTCCTGTAAAAACAATAGAAAAATCCTTTAATGTTTTAACAGTCTATAGGGACAGCTGATGTCCTGAACGTGTTTTAATATCTTAACGCATACAGTAACAGTATGTGATGCTAAATTGTCATTTCTCGTGAGTCATAATGATTATATTTAGATACTTAGAGAAGTCATAAAGTGCTGGAGGTTGTGGACTGTATTGTTTTATCTAATTGGTTTGTTGTTTCTTTCTTTCTTTCTTTGTTTTCAGACTGTTTCGAAAACGTGTTTCAGACAGAGTGATCAGTATATTTATTCAGTTACGTACATTCCTTGCACTTTTTGTTGCCGTTCTATGTACCCATTAAATCGCTGAAATATTGCAGTGAGACGATACCCAGCAAAGCCTGCATCATAATTCTTCTTAAATGGCCTGACCTTTTTTTTTCTAATTGAAAACACTGATGAATAAAAAGTAAGTTTCGGGGTGAATCAGACGTAGTGACAACGCCAAGTTTTCTTCATATGCTAACCCCCCCCCCCCCCCCCCCCCCCCCCCCCCCCCCCCCCCCCCCCCCTCCCTCCCCCCAATCTCCCATTCCACCTCAGTGTCTTTATATCCATGATGCTCATTCCGGCTCCGCGTCCACAATCACAACACCCGACGTAGTCTGCCACAGCCCCAACTCTGCCAGTCTACATGGAACTGTCATGTGAAGTGTGTGTTTGCGTGTGTGTGTGTGTGTGTGTGTGTGTGTGTGTGTGTGTGTGTGTGTGTGTGTGTGTGTGTGTGTGTGTGCGCGCGCGCGTGTGTGTGTGCGTGCGTACGTCCGTGCGTGCGTGCGTGCGTGTCTGCGTGTGTGTGTGTGTGTGTGTGTGTGTGTGTGTGTGTGTGTGTGTGTGTGTGTGTGTGTGTGTGTGTGTGTGTGTGTGTGTGAGTGTGTGTGTGTGTGTGTGTGTGTGTGTGTGTGGTGTGTGTGTGTGAGAGAGAGAGAGAGAGAGAGAGAGCCTCCCCAGCAAGCCATGTATTTGCTTATTAGTTCTCTGACAGTGAATATGTTTACGTTCCCAGACACCATCTGCATTTCTTTAACACAACGGTGATTCTGATTGGTCCTCTTTGCTCCACTTACTCTTCAGCAACACTCATTGCTTCCGATGTGTAGAACATGTGTAATGCCAGTATGAGTTGTTTAGATGATCTGTTTTCTAAGTTAGAGCGAAAACAACAAGCATCAGTTTTTCTTTCCTTCCGTCATCACTGGCGTTGGTTTAGTGTCTGATGCAGAGCACATGTGGCTGGGCATAGTAGGTGGGGGGGGTGAACAGCCAGAGACTAATGCCATTGATGTTAGGGAGAATACCAGAGAGTTATTATAC
>JADBJO010004404.1:92177-94677 GCA_016801955.1 Conus betulinus | reverse complement strand
CACAGTAGGGAGAAAAACCTGGACCGCTCATTCCAGTTGGCTGTGGTGGATAACAGCTCTCGGTTTTTCTTCATTAGCAAATCTTTTAAGTTGTCTGCCACCCATGGTGTGTTAGTTAGCTAAACGGGTTTTTGGGGCTGGGAGGTCGTGGGGCTGGGAAGCTCGTGAGTACAGTTACAGCAGGAAGCAGGGCATGAAGTGCTTCAGACTTGGAAGACATGTATTTCTAATGAAGTTCGCCGTGGTGGGTATCAACCAAAGTCAGAACCTGCATGGCAGACCCTTTATAGAAATGCACTCTAGTGTCATCCAGATCTACTTGACTACGATACGATGATGATTTGAGATGATGCTGATGATGATGTTGATGATGATGATGATGATGATGATGATGATGATGATGATGATGATGATGATGATGGATGATGATGATGATGATGATGATGATGATGATGATGATGATGATGATGATGATGATACTGATGATGGTGACTGACGGACGACGACGACGACGACGATGATGATGATGATGATTGATGATGATGATGATGATGATGATGATTGCAATCTTACATTATTGGTACATGTGCAGGAGGGGGGGGGGGGGGGGGGGGGGGGGGGATGCAAGATGGGGAATGCAAATTCACCGCAACTGAACCTAGTCCACTTAGAGATACAAATCAGGGTGGAGATCAATCAGTCACTGAATGTTCCCGAAAAAAAAAAAAAGAGGGAAAATCGGATGGGTTCTCTATCCACGCAGAGTAAGAACACTATCTACCCAGGTTTCAACAGAGGGAAATCTGATGGTTCTTTGTTCATGCAGAGTAAGAACAATATCTACCCAGGTTAGATATCGTCACAAATTGCTTGCCTGATTTTTTTTTTTCTTTTGATAAAAACATATTACCTTCTTCCATAGCATATACAACATAGAAACATTCAACCGTCAAACGACCAAAAGCCTTGGGATGATCTTTGTGCTTTGCCGGTCGGTCTCCCCTGATTTTTTCTTTACAGAAAGATGTGAACTTCAGCCCGTATCGGTGAATTGTACTGCTGGATTATATCTTGTCACTTTTACAGTTCCGTTTCCTCATGTTGTCGCCCTTTTGGATGTTGTGAAGTTTTATATACGGTCTCTATCCCCACTTGTGTAGGCTGGTTATACCAGTCTTCAATATTGTATTCATTGGGTAAGCAACCTTAAGTGATGTGCAGTTTACTGTCACTGATTATACTGACTGCACAGATACCGACACGCACACACATTCACACAGAAGCATGCAGACACACACACACACACACACACACCACATACACACACACATGCGGCGCGCGCGCGCCCGCGCGCGCGCGCACACACACAAACACACAACACACACACACACATACACACACACACACACACACACACACACACACACACACACACACACGACAACACGCAAAGAGGCACACACACGCAGACGCAGAGAGAGAGAGAGAGAGATGAGGAGAGAGAGAGAGGAGAGAGAGAGAGAGAGAGAGAGAGAGACAGACAGACAGACAGACAGAGACAGACAGACAGACAGGCACGACAGGCAGCCAGACAGATAGACAGACAGATAGGTAAAGAGAGACATAGAAAATAAGAAAATGGTGATTTCAAGTTGGCAACACAGTTAAATATCCATGAAACATCACAAACATTCACACACACACACATACATACACACACACACAAACACCACAACAAACACCACAGAAGAGAAGAGAGAGAGAGAGGAGAGAGAGAGAGAGAGAGAGGGAGAGGAGAGAGAGAGAGACGAGAGAGAGACGAGAGGACGGAGAGAGACGAGAGAGAGAGAGAGAGACATGCGCACGCGCGTAAGGCGTAATTGGTGGACAATATCTCACATGTTCAAAAAATATATATGAATATCACTCGAAATTCCCCCAGTCTTCGCTACGTATCTGCATGCAGGACACACATATCGCAGCTTCATGAACAATTCTGCAATTGTTGTTTGTTTAGTTTTGTTCTTCTTTCTTGGGTTTTTATTATCAGTAAAATTTGTCGGTGTGTGATGTGTGTGTGTGTGTGGTGTGTGTGGTGTGTGTGTGTGTGGCGTGTGTGTTGTGTGTGTGCGTGTGTGTGTGTCCAAGTGTGTGTCTGTTGTTTGTTTGTTTGTGTGTTGGTTTGTCTTTGTGTCGTTCTTGGTCTTTTAACCCAGAGTATACGACTGTTGTTATCAGGTCGCAATCAAGTTTTTACAACCAAGTATTGAGAGTGGGTCTCAGAAAATCATGGAAGGCGGGGTTCTAGGGAAGGTCGGGAACATGAACCAGCCGTTATTGATTGATGCGTCTCCCTCTCAAGCATGAAACGAGGTTCGGACTACTCGGCGACTGATTCCCACTAAGCTGGTTTCAGACACTCAGTTGATCCGCCGAGTTAAGAGTTGGAGGGGCAAAACCTTCAATGGCATAGCAATAAATCCAGTTCCAGAAGAACTCT
>JADBJO010004404.1:74677-82177 GCA_016801955.1 Conus betulinus | reverse complement strand
ACACACGCACGCACGCACGCACGCACGCACGCGCACGCACGCAGGCACGCAGGCACGCACGCACACACACACACACACACACACACACACACACACACACACACACACACACACACACACACACGTGTTATGAGTTTGTGCTTGAAGTCTTAAACAATAATTATGATGAGATAAAAGACTTGATAACAGCTAAAGGTGGGCGCGCAAGCAAGCAAGCTAGCAAGTGCACACACACACACACACACACACACACACACACACACACACACACACACACACACACACACACACACACACACACACACACACACACGCACGCACGCACGCACGCACGCACGCGCACGCACGCAGGCACGCAGGCACGCACGCACACACACACACACACACACACACACACACACACACACACACACACACACACACACACACACACACACACACACACACACGTGTTATGAGTTTGTGCTTGAAGTCTTAAACAATAATTATGATGAGATAAAAGACTTGATAACAGCTAAAGGTGTATAGGGAGTTATCAACTAAGCATATCGTGAAACGCATAAAACTGTACTAACAAAGTGTACACAAGCCAGTCCACTGGACAGAGTATCAAAATGATTATAATATTTACGATAACTCTTACCTTCTGAAATGTAAATATTGACATTCAACGAAAAGATGCTGGGTGACTAAACTTTCAAACCGTTCTGCAAATGTACATTTTCGTGAAATTGTGTTCGAAAAGCATTAGCTTGTAACGCGCGCGCGCGCGCGCACACACACACACACACACACACACACACACACACACACACACACACACACACACACACACACTATGTCAAATTACTTTAAGGTAAATTAGACATTCAGTTCTAAAACGAAAAAGGTGCGCGCTCAAAGTCACACGTTTCAAATGCACAACAAACACACGGAACATATACATATCCAGTCATGCATTCGTATAAATTGTCTTGTATGTTTGGTGAAAGTGTCAGGGGCAGAAGAACTCATACGCAGAACAATGTTAGTAAAAAGCTGAGGAAATAAGTGAAGGTGTGACATTCTTCCGCCATTACATGAATGATTTGGTGAACGATTCAACAACAACAACAAAAAAACTACACACGTAAAGGAGGGGGGGGGGGGGGGGGGGGGGGGGGGGGGGGGCGGACGGGGAAAAAAGAGAAAAATAAGATTATAAAAAAAGGCAAATTAGGGAATATACCATTAATATCATACCTTTCACCAGCAGGTTATGAAACCATTGTAATCCATCTTGAAGGCAGACGGAATCATATCGCCTGCTCTGAGGCCTTTCGCCCGCTGGATCGGACTCATCAGGGAGGTACGACAGATCGTGTCTATGCTCCTTTTAACAAACCCATGAAAAAGAAGGGGGGGGGGGGGGGGGGGGGGGCATGAAAAAAAAAAGGAATGACATTGAAGAAAACAAACCCATCACTTAAAATTCATGGGAACCTTCGTCATCCATTCATACTGCCCACTCCGAAGCCTTTCGTCTGCTGGTTCAGCCTGATCAGGGTGGTCACAGTTGATTGTGTCTGGCCACCCTTGGCATCAAATGGAGATATACCACAGTAAAATAATTCTGCGGTGTTGCCACCACCAAGGCTTCAGAAATAGAATCCAGCAGCAGCTCAAAAGTAGTCAGCGAAGGGTGGAAAAGTAACACGGAAAGAAAGTGTGGTAAGGAAATAAGTTGCTGAAAAACTAACGTAATCTTATTGTCATTACCGGTATAACATGTAGAGGGGAAATCCTTGAGCCTATACTTGAGCATCCACTGAAGGATGCAAGGGTGGTCAAAAGATGTCCATCAGTTCGAGTGGTCAGCTGTGCTGTTAAATCACGGCGGAGAAAAGATTATAATGACGACAATGAGATTCGTCGAGGCAGGATGACAATCAGCAAGGGGGTGGGGGGGGGGGGGGATATGAAGAGGGTAGGAGGAGAGAAGGAGGAGGAGGAGGAAGAAAGGGGAATGAAGATTGACGAGGATGTAGAGGGGGAGGGGGGCGCAGAGGGATAATATCAGTGAACGAGCACAAGGCAAACGACGACCAAACCAGCAACGATTACCCTATCGCATGCTAGACAATGGCACTAACTACTACTAATTACTCATGCCACCTAATTGCTACTAATTGCTACTGCTGCTAATCAAAATAATGGGCGACATTTAGGCTGCTTCACTTCGGAGAGGCTCCGAGTGATGATAAACTGGCGAAAAGAATTTTGCCATAAATACCCAAAGTATACCAGTTATGAACGCTTTCGCACTGGTTAATGTATACACACACACACACACACACACACACACACACACACACACACACACACACACACACGGCCTGTCTCCTGACCACATAAGCGCTAACACGAGAGCCCGCGCACACACGAAGAAGGAAAGAGACGTTGCTGATGATCAGTCCTGTTTTAACCTTAATGGGCAGGGGAGTAAAGAGAGAGAGAGGACAGCCCCCTGCAGTTCAGCACCACACTCACCGCTGGCCACGTTGAACTGTTGAGCTAAATAACGGAATCTACGGCTGTGGACCGCTGTGAATGAGGTAGAGAGGTAGAGAGGTAGAGAGAGAGAGAGAGAGAGAGAGAGAGAGAGAGAGAGAGAGAGAGAGAGAGAGAGAGAGAGAGACAGAGACAGACAGAGAGACAGAGACAGACAGACAGACAGACAGACAGGGACTACAAACGGTTTTTTTTTTTAGCGTTGATGTGTGTGTGTGTGTGTGTGTGTGTGTGCGTGCGTGCGTGCGTGCGTGCGTGCGTGCGTGCGTGCGTGCGTGAAGATTATTTGGATAGCTTTTTTTTTTCTAAATTAAACTTAGTTCACGAGTTTATTTTCTGTGACTTTTCCCATTGAAAATAGTATAATATGAATGTGCATGCCTGCACTATGCGGTGATGAAGAATGCCCTTTTCTGGGATGACTTGAGATTTTGTTAAACATTTGTTTGTACGTTGTTTATTTTTTTTTTTTTTTTTTCACACCACACACATGTTTTTTTGTGCCTTTGAGAGAAAGTTTTTTTTTTTTTTTTTTTTCTATTGTCGGAAAGACAATATTTTCAAAATAAATACTCGCCCGCATCAAGGTAGTGACGGTTTTACATGTGTCAGTCGGCTGGCTTCTCAGCAAGTGTGTACACACAAACAACACACACACACACACACACACACACACACACACACACACACACACACACACACACACACACACGATGTTCGGAATTCTACAAGGGAAGTAATCTAGACCAAGTCTGCGTTCAACGAGAGTGATTCCGCCGTTTTCATGGGACAGATGCTGCTGGAGGACATGCCCGAAGAAGTGTTGCCCCCCGTGTCGTCGGTCAGTTCACCAGCTGAATAATATAGAAAAAAAAAAAAAAAATTGGGGGGGGGGGGGGGGGGGGGGGGGGGGGGGGTGGGGGGTACAAAACAAAACAAACACACACACACACACACACACACACACACACACACACACACACACACACACACACACACACACACACACACACACGGTGCCCCTGTAACGGAGACAGTCTATATCCTGATTGTTCTCTTCCAATCAAATGTTTGACATAACAAGATCTGTTCGTTTGATATGTAAACTCCGTTTGCATTGGAGGACAGGCGTTATCTTATCCTGATTTTTTTTTACCTTAGGAAATGGTCTATTGCCGAACTCATTCTATTGCCGAACTAATACGTAACGTGGTCTTTTTTCCGAACTAATACGAAACTCGCTATATTACCGAAGTAATACGAAACATAGTCTATTGCCGAACTCTTTCTATTGCCGAGCTAATACAAAACGTGGTCTTTTGCCGAACTAATACGAAACTCGCTCTATTGCCGAAGTAATACGAAACAGGGTCTATTGCCGAACGAACACGAAACGTGGTCTATTGCCAAACTAATGCAAAACGTGGTCTATTCCCGAACTAAGACGCAACTCACTCTATTGCCGAAGTAATGTGGTGTATTGTTGAGCTAATTTCGAAACTTGATCTATTGCCGAACTAATGTGAAATCTGGTCTATTGCCGACCTAATACGATATCTGGTCTATTGCCGAACTAATAAGAAATCTGGTCCATTGCTGAATTAATACGAAACGTAGTCTATTGCCGAACTAACACGAAACGTGGTCTATTGTCAAACTAATACAAAACGTGGTCTGCTGTCGAACTAGTACGAAACCTGGTTTATTGCCGAACTAATACGAAACGTGGTCTATTGCCAAAATAATACAAAACGTGGTCTGCTGTCGAACTAGTACGAAACGTGGTTCATTGCTGAACTGATACGAAACGTGGTCTGTTGCCGAACTAATACGAAACGTGATCTATCACCGAACTAATACCAAACGTGATATATTGCCGAACTAATACCAAGTGTGTTTTACTGCCGAACTAACAGGAAACCTGGTCTATAGCCGAACTAATTCGCAAGTGGCTCTATTGCCGAACTAACTTTAACGAAACGAAAATGTGAGATGTGGCCAAAAGGTCAACCCAGCAAATCTGGGTGTCGATCTGTGGTGTGACTACGGATCAAATTACGGACCGAGAATCTGTTCAAAATTATTACAAATTTTCGCTGAAAAATAACAATGTGAAATCACTGTTGGTGGTTTCAAAGTGAGATGACTACAGGCCGAAGCTGCAAACAAACTTGAAAGAAAAATTACTGCTCCCTGCTCCGCCGATCGAAAGAGACAACAACACAAAAATCAGGACGAAACACGACGCGTTTTTGAACGTTTTGGTCTTCGGGCAAGACAAAACAACATTCAAGACAATGAAAACGAAGAACGAGCAGTCACGGATCTCTCCCCAAATTGGGCGCTAAATGGATGTGGAATAAATATTGTGTTTTTATGAAGTAATACTATATATTTCTGTAATATTTCATTTCTAGGCCTTTCATCCAGCGGACGAAAGGCCTAGGAGCAGGCGATACATAAAATAGATCTGCTGTCGAGAGGGATTGCGATGGTTCCCTCATGCAGCTTGTGAAGGGTTTTCATATTCATAATATACACATTCCCATTTTCTTCATCATCAATTTTTTTTTTTTTTTTTTTTTTTTTTTTTTTTTTTTTTTTTAGTTTCAATCTTTGCCATGTCATTATAATAATGAGGGAAGAATTGTTAACTTGCACTTGTTTTCCCCCCACTACTTAATCGTTCAGCATTGTATTGAGGAGATCCAAGTAAAGGCTGTTTCTGTAGAATTCTTAGCTACTGACAATGCTTGGGTTATTTAACAGCAGAGCTGACCCCCTCAGACTGTTCTGTATCTTTTGATCTCCCTTGCATCCTTAAATGGATCCTCATGCATAGGTTCAAAGATTGTCCCCTACGTTTTATACTGTTTGCATAATTTTTTAGTTTGTCAGCAATTTTTTTTTCCTCACCACACTTTTCGTTTTGTTTTACTCTACTACCTTTCACTGGCTGCTTTTGGGGCGCTGTTGGATTCTTTTTCGAACCCCTGGTGGTGAGAACACCACAGAATTACGGACTGTGGTGTGTCTTTATTCGACGCCAAACGCACAGACACTCTCAGCCGTGTCTCTCTGATGAGTTCGATCCAGCTAACGAAAGGCATAGGAGCAGACAATACATACAAATCTACCTTCGAGAGATGATAGCGATGGTTCCCTCATGCAGCTAACAAAAGGGTTTTTTCATATTTATGATATACATATTGACTTTAAAAAAAATAAATTTCAAATCTTTGACAAGTTATCAATAAGAAAAGTAATTATTAACCTGCACTTGTTTTCCCCCACTACTTAATCGTTCGGCATTATATATTGGAGAAATAATGAAACTTTAGTGTAGTTTGAAATGTTGACACATTCGATTTTCCATATCCTGAGGTTTTGTAAACTCATGGGAAGTAAGTGTTTCAGGTCCACATACACCATTACAACACAAACTGTTTTTCACCGTCGAAACAGATCTAAATAAGTGTTGTCACGCATTCAGTGAAATGGATAGCGTTCGGAAAAAAGGACCGCTCAGCGCACTTTCTTGTTGTTGTTGTTGATGATATTTCCAGGTTACACAACACAAGATTATGGTTTTTGTTTTTTTTGTCTTTTATTTTATTTTTTTTTTTATTTTTTTTTTTTTTTTGCAGTCTGGCACACTCGAGACCAATAATTCTAATTTTTTTTTTTTTTTTTTTTTTTTTTTTTACTTGATAATTATTTTGGCGACAGTGTCACAAGTGATCTCGGTATCCCCAGATAGTTGCTTCTGCGCGGCTGGCATCGCAGTTTTCAGTTCTTATTTTCCTATTCTAGGCAAGACGCTTTCCATCGAAAAATCCGTCAGAGAAACATCAAACAGCTTGGAGGAAGTCTGGGTCTTCTTTTGTTTCCTCATTCACCCAATATTCTTTGCTGACTGGGCATAAATATTTGACGTCATATTCTAACATTTATGACGCAACTCAAGAAATTCTTCGTCCCGTTGATTGACTGACATCTGAAGAGGGTTTTACATCTAAAGGTATTAAAGAAGACGCGGCGATACATCCATAGGCAAAACTGACTTGTCACGAAGTCGTTAATGTCTTTGATAACCACTACGGTTTGACTCTGAAACCGTTTGTTCTACTGGAGAGTGATAGCGGTGGGAGGTGGGGGAGCGTGAGTCATCTTTAGACAGTTGGTAATGACAGAATTTGCTCCACATACATTTCTGGAAGGAAATACCTACGTTAGGGACATGCTCTTTCCATTCTCGGGAATTCTGTTTTAGGACAATGTGTCTGTCCCCCCCCCCCCCTCCTCCCCCCCCCCCCCCCCCCCCCCCCCCCCCCCCCCCCCCCCCCCCCCCCCCCCCCCCCCCCCCCCCCCCCCCCCCCCCCCCCCCCCCCCCCCCCCCCCCCCCCCCCCCCCCCCCCCCCCCCCCCCCCCCCCCCCCCCCCCCCCCCCCCCCCCCCCCCCCCCCCCCCCCCCCCCCCCCCCCCCCCCGTTAGAAGACTTGTCCCGCCTTTCGTCTTCCATGAACGCACACATGCGTGCGTACACATTCAACGTCATGTCAAACATACTCACGACAATGACATATGCCAACGTAGTCGGTGTCTTTACTATTATGTGTAAGGTCCCATCAGTTTTTACAACAATTATCGTTGTAAATCTATGGGCCATTTCATAACATAACGTCAACATATTACTTCTTTTCCTTCATTTTAGTGTCCAGCCCTCAGACTTCAGCTGTGACGACGGTAAATTTATTTATTTATTTATTTTTTAAATGGTTGCACAGACTCGCCCTTCGTTCTCACACGTGAGTGAAAAAAAAATGTGACTCAGCTTTAATTACTACGTATTTTTCACAATGCACAAAAAATTAACGCATTTCTTTTAATTACAATTTATGTACTTTCGGACTGATACGATCTCGTACTGATACAATCTCGGACTGATACA
>JADBJO010004404.1:42177-67177 GCA_016801955.1 Conus betulinus | reverse complement strand
TCGTGCCGATCCCCCATGACCCACGCATTTGTAGAGACTTTTCCTATTGCTTTATCCCTATTCAGATCATGTGGGTCTGGTAAGATCCACACCTGATGAAGGGCAGTTCAGCAACGTATTTCACACCCTAAGGCGTGGGTCATGTGCGACCCATTTCAAATATATATATGTCCTAGCGAACCACGACTAATTACGCTGATATTTGATTGTGCCCATACATGATTTTTATTGACCAATGGCTATTAAGATCGTTGAGGAACTCCTAAGAATTCGTGAGCATCGCTCTATCCGTTCATAAGATGTAATGTTTTTATTGAGGCACTGGGTCATGGAAAGACCCTGGAAGCTCTGTAAATGTTAACGTTGTTTCTGTTATGAATGCACTGAAGCATTCGTGACATCACGGCTTCTAATTCCGAGCGCGCTCACCTGACAGGGCTGTCTGTCTAAAACATGTATGGGTGTCTCCACACCCACGACATATGGCGTGCAGTGTTTATTCTTTTTGAGTATTGGTGTTTTCACACACACGACGTACTGAGACCTTTTTTTGTTTAGTTGATGTTATGTTTACGAACACAGGCAGAGAAGTTTCAGTGGGTATGCAAAACATAGGTTTATTGACAAAGTCATGAAGTATCAGGTATGTAGATTTGAATATTTTTGAGTTACAGGGTAAAAAGTGGGTGTGTGGGCGATTTCCAACCCACCCAGTATGGGAAAGGTTAAAAAAAAAAAAAAAAAAAAAAAAAAAAAAAAAAAAAAAAAAAAAATTAAAGTAAAACAAAACAAAAAAAAAAGAGAAAAGAAAAACTAAACTAAACTGGCAACAGAAGAGCAACAACACTACGGCAACAGCAACAGCACCACAAACACCACCACCACCGCCCACCACCCCCCAGTTTGTCTCTCAAATAAAGTTGAAATTGCTGGTTTTCATTTGAACCAAGATGTCCAGCAGCTAAAGCTGACAGAATGCCCCAGGGAATCATGAAGTCCATCGTCTGTGGAAGGTGTAATGAAACAGCCTCATTGATTTATGTGTCTCTTCCCCTGAATTGAAATAACGTTTGGCCCTTGGCGACTGATCCCACCTGAGCTAGTTTCACATCTATTTCGCAGCTGATTTCATTGTGACGTCAGCGAGGTTTGCCACATCAGTCTCCACTGGACAGCTCAAACAGCATTGAACGTTGATGGTGGTGATGGAGGTGGGTGGTAAAGGTTTTATTAACGGTTTTTTGTTTTTTTTGTTTTTTTTTTTTGTTTTGTTTTTTGTTTTTTTGTTTTTTATCCTCGTCTGAACAAAGTGACAGGGACATTTATAGGCTCATCTCACCTGCCCACCTAATGACTCTTCACAATGACATATTAAACATGATGATTCTCTCTCTCTCTCTCTCTCTCTCTCTCTCTCTCTCTCTCTCTCTCTCTCTCTCTCTCTCTCTCTCTCTCTAGCTATTCAGTTACCAATTACGTTCCAGAAATGTTTTGTCAATTTCCTGGCGCTGAAAATATGATCTTGTTCACACAAACTGTACACAATGTCAATTTAAAAAAAAAAAAAAAAAAAAATATACCTGAAAGTCTGAAGCGTTTTATTCCCGTGTGTGTGTGTGTGTGTGTGTGTGTGTGTGTGTGTGTGTGTGTGTGCGCGCGCGTGCGTGTGTGCGTGCGTGCGTGTGTGTGTGTGTGTGTGTGTGTGTGTGTGTGTGTGTGTGTGTGTGTGTGTGTGTGTGTGTGCACGAGAAGTGCACAGAAGTGCCGCATAGAGTGCTTTAGCTTAGTTTAAACTGTTACTTATTCAGGTTTTAGGACGTATTTTCACATCTTCTGCAGTCACCTTTGTGATGTGCTATGTCTTCCAAACAGTGGGATTTCCATGTGAAGGTGTCATTTGACATCTTTCATCTGTTTTATGTCGAGAGAACTAAAATCAGAGTTACAATGTATTTGAAAGCGTTAACGCTTAAGAGAAGGACAAACAGTGTTATGTTCACTGCCTCCTCACTCTTCTTTTCTGGATGTTTACTGCTGCAGTGTAAAGACATGGAACAAAATCTTGGACTATGCAAGGACAGCATGTGTCAGACATGTCTGACTTCTGACACCAACAGATCCAGCACTGACAAGATAGCTAGCTCGTCAACCCACATAGCAACAATCTCCCAAACTCCTGACATCCTACCAAGGCAGATCTGATGTCTACACTTCAGACTCTGAATAGTGGATTTGATGGCTTGAAGGCTGATATCAAACACATCCATGATGGTTTTGCTGGATTTCAGACGGAGGTTTGCGCTTTGATGGACGAGGTGACCAACCTATGTCGTGAAAACGATGATCTGACGAAGAGGATTTGCAACGCAAAAAAGGAAAGTTGGTGCCCTCAAGGGCTGTTCCAAGTACAATAACGTAATCTTCCATTGTCTCAAGCGTAAACAGAACGAAACGCAGACTGTGTGTGAGGGCGTCGTCCACGATCTTATCATGAATGAGCTGGACCTGACAGGCGAGTTCTGCTTCGTCAGAGTGCACCGCTTGTCCAGCAAGCCAGACTCACCTGTCGTAGCATGCTGCGCATCTTCAAAGAGAAGTAAATAATGTGTAGACCTGTTTGGTTTCTTTACTATAAACGACCTAGCGTTGGAAGTTCTCAGAGAAGGGAGACATGATGCAAGCCTTTTGTGCATTTATTTTGAATTGTTTATATTGCTTCTAGCTGATGATGTCGACTTGCTGTCTAACATAGTGGTTGGCCTTCAGGTACAGTTCAGCAGTTCGCACACACAGTGTAAACTCTGCGTCTGAAGGTAAATTAGATACAAATGAGATGACAGTTTTCAGAAAAGGAGGCATCGAGGAGTCGCAGAAAGAGGGACGTACTACGGCATCGCAAAACTTTACTGATCTTTATTTGAAATGGTCACATCTCCGACATTGATCTTTAGTTTCAGAGTATCCTTGAGTTGTGCACTGCTGATATTCTTTCTAGGTTTAAACAACTTAGTTTTCAGTATTGACAAGTGTCCTGTTTTCCTATTCCAGAATTCCATTGCCCATGTGAAACGTCCATCTCAATGTCTAGGAAACCCAGTTTATTTTCATCCTGGCAGTCAGATCCTTGGGTGAGAGCATTTCCTTTGAGTTCTGACACGTAAATTTAGCCAACGACTGTATGTCCATGGCAGACGGCGGGAAGAAGACGCAAATAGAGGGCAGCGTATGAAGAGATGTCGGCAAGGATTTATAGAGATGCCCGAACCCATCACGATTCAAATTTGCAGAATAATAGGCTTCCACGACGGATGCTGCAAAGGTTTATTGCTGTTATTTCGGACCTCGGGTATTCTGCGGAGGGAAAGAGACTTTTTTTCTCTATATTTTTCTATCTTTGAATCTTTGCACGACCACTATCCTCCTGTACCCCGCCCATCCCTCCTACTGCCGTCCATCAACTCTCTCTCTCTCTCTCTCTCTCTCTCTCTCTCTCTCTCTCTCTCTCTCTCTCCTCCCTCTCTCCCTCTCTCTATCTCTCTCTCTCTCTCTCTCCATTTGACTGGTTTATCAGTATTTGCATTTCTGTCTGTCCGTCTTTCTGCCTGTCTTTGTGTTTTTCTCTCTGTCTGTCTACCAGTATGTCGCTTTCTCTCTGTTGTTCTGTCTCTCTTTTTCTGTCACCGTCTGTCTGTGTTTGTCGTCTGTCTCTCTGTCTCCTTCTTTATCTGTCTCCTTGTGTGTGTGTGTGTGTGTGTGTGTGTGTGTGTGTGTGTGTGTGTGTGTGTGTGTGTATTGCTGTCCATCTGTCTGTCTCCTTTCTGTCTGCCGTTATGTGTTTGAGTGTGTGTGTGTGTGTGTGTGTGTGTGTGTGTGTGTGTGTGTGTGTGTGTGTGTGTGTGTGTGTGTGTGTGTGTTTGAGTATATATGTTTCTGTGCCAGTGCGTGAGAGCGTGATCATCAAAGAACAGGATTCTTTGTCTTTTTTTTTTTTTTTAACTTATCCTATTGTGTGTGGTTGATAACGACAACCACAACCACGACCACCACGAATACCACCGCCACCACCACCACCACCACAATCTCCACCACCACCACCACCAGCATACTTGCCAATATCATTATGACAACAACAACAACAACAACAGCAACAACAACAACAACACAACAATAATAATTATAATTATAACAACAACAACAACAACAATGATAATCTTATCATCATCATCATCATCATCATCATCATCGTCATCATCATAACTATAAAGCATAATGATAATTATGATTACTCTGATGATAATAGCAATAATAATAATAATAATAATAATATAATAATAATAAAGTAGTGTAGTAGTAGTAGTAGTAGTAGTAGTAGTAGTAGTAGTAGTAGTAGTATCATCATTACTACTACTACTACTACTACTACTACTACTACTACTACTACTACTTATTATTATATTATTATTATTATTATTATTATTATTATTATTATTATTATTATTATTATAATGCTGCTGCTGATAATGACGATGATAATAATAATGATAATAGTGATGATGATGATGATGATGATGATGATGATGATGATGACAACTATAATAGTAATAATAATGATAAAATAATAGTTATGATAATAATGGTAATGATAATAATGATGAAATGAACAACAACAACAACAACAACAACAACAACAACAACAACAACAAAGAAGAAGAAGAAGAAGATAAGAAGAAAGAAGAAGAAAGAAGAATATAAACAATGATAGTAATGATACACATCACATCCACACACATGCAGCACATAATGCATCCATACTCCCACACAGCTTCATACATAAACGTGCACGTGTAAACGCATACAGACACACACACACACACACACACACACACACACACACACACACACACACACACACACACACACACACACACGATTTTGTTTGCACCGTATACTCTTTGACAAACTTCATAATGGTACATTAATGGACACACAGGCTCCCCGTTTCTTCTTCTAATTTGAGGCAGGTCCTCATTTAGATCACGTTTACTCGTCTGTAACTAGGCATTGCACATTCCATTGCTGTGTTTGTGTTTCTTAGTAATATCGCTTGACATCATGGCGTTATGAAAAAAAAAAAAAATTAAGAAAAAAAAAAAACCGGAAATCTCCAGGCAAGGAACCTTAATCAGGCAACGCTCCTCAGGCTAGTCTCGCTTGAACACCTTCTAATCTATGGGGCCAGGCCCAATGTAGCTCACGACTCCTAGTCGTCTATCAGCTTTTAAGCTTACATTTATTTTTTTTCCTCTGACGCTGCTGGCAGTTAAAGCAGCACCATCTACGTGCGTGGCCATTTAAAGCCATTGCCTTTTGCCTTTTTTGTCTGGTATTT
Organism: Conus betulinus; assembly: GCA_016801955.1. Taxonomy (NCBI): domain Eukaryota; kingdom Metazoa; phylum Mollusca; class Gastropoda; order Neogastropoda; family Conidae; genus Conus; species Conus betulinus. Next base: position 61,788 of record JADBJO010004404.1, on the reverse strand, counting down.
AACGCAAACCGCTGTGGGGCATGCTCTCTAAGCTGGGAAATATAAGCCTTATGAAGTTTACATTAGCTTGTCTACTACCAAATCCAGCGGGAACTTTCCTCTAACTTTGGCGTTCTGGTTCTCTTCTCGCCAAATAGTGAACTTTTTTCTTTTCTTTCTTTTTTTTTTTTTTTTTTTTTTTTTTTTTTTTTGCTTTTTTTTTCCCCTTTGGATCAAGAGCTGAGTCTACAGACCTTCTATCCTCGCCTGGATCAGGAGGAGTTTAAAATGGAAGTGGGGTTCATACCAGACATGCGGGTCATGCGAGTGCGCGACCGCGCATTGAGAGAGAGAGAGAGAGAGAGAGAGAGAGAGAGAGAGAGAGAGAGAGAGATCTCCTCATCTCCTCATTGATCCTGCGAATTCCATAAGGCTCAACTCAGAGCTATAAATTCTTGTAGAGTCTGTCCTGCAAGCCTATTATTCTGCAAAGCGGAATCGTGATGGGTTGTGCATTCCTATAAATCCCTGCTCCACACACTCCTGCATGCACCCCCCCCCCCCTCCATCCTCTGTTTGCTCACTCCCGACTACCACAGAAATGCAATTTCAAGTTCTAGAGCTGGAAATAGAAAAGCTTCGAAGCTGATTTCAAATGCTGCGATTTAACTTTTTTTTGGCACAGAGAAGTAACTAGGTTTTTGTTTCTTCTTGCTTGAGTTTGTGTAGAGCAACGTATTTTGCCACACGATGTTTTTAGTCGATGTTCTTTTTAACTCTCTCTCTCTCTCTCTCTCTCTCTCTCTCTCTCTATATATATATATATATATATATATATATATATATATATACCAGACATGCGGGTCATGCGAGTGCGCGACCGCGCATTGAGAGAGAACATGATACGAAGACGGGGAGCCTATCTCTCTCTCTCTCTCTCTCTCTCTCTCTCTCTTTAGGGTGCTGTTGGATTCTTTTTCGAACCCTTGGCGGTCGGAACACCACAGAATATGGACTGTGGTGTGTCTCTATCTGACGCCAAGAACACAGACACAATCAGCCGTGTCTCCCTGATGAGGTCCGATCCCAGCGGACGAAAGGCCTCGGAGCAGGCGCAGAAATAGAAATAGAGGATCCTTCAAGAGAGTCAGGATGGTTTTGGGGCGCCTACTGCCGGTGTTATATGGCCTGATGTCACTGTTTGCACGTGCGGGTTGGCTGCACGTATTGTTCGGTTTTTTGGGGGGTTGTTTACAGTTCAGGGTGCGTTTGCTGACAACGATTTCCATTTGTGCCTGCAGTTGTTTACTATTTCTACTTTAGTATTTAGGGTTGCTAAGTATGGTTTGCATAGTATTAACCATTTTTCTGTTGAACATAGGTTGCATCTTTTTGAAATGTTGTTGTATGGTGATGCCCTTTTTATGATTTTCCAGGATATGTTATAGTTTATTTTTTTGTCTTTGAGTCTCCAAATATATTTGCTCAGTTCTGTTTGGTTTTTGTATTTTTCTTTGTTGAATGACTGTTTATGGTTTGCGTATCTGGTTTTGAAGTGATTTTCAGTGATCCCTATGTATGTTTCTTTTTCATTTTCTGATGTCACAGTGGCTTGGTATACAATGTTGTTATAGAGGCATTTGTTGCTTAAGGGACACTGTTCTTTTTTAGCACAATTGCAGGATTTCCTTTCTTCACCCTTCTTTGCTGTGTTGCTTTTCATTTTGTTGGATGAATCAATTATATTTTTAAGGTTAGGCATGCATGAATATGATAGTTTGATGGTGTTTGTTGTTGAATATTTTGGACAATTTGTGTGTTCTTTTGGAAAGATGCTGTCAAAATTTTGAAAAATTCTTTTCCTACGTTTGTTTTTACTCGTCCATCATATGGAGGGTTGTACCATGTGATTTTCCTTTTCCTGCTTTTTTTTTTTTTTTTCATGTTGTTATCTGGGGTGTATTGTAGTTTGTAGCTGTAACCACTTTTTTTTTGCAATGCCTCTTGGTATTCTGCTGCTGCTGCATTGTTGAATACTCTTTCATTATGTGACAGATTAGATAATCTCTTGTTTATGCCATTGGGTATGTTTTTTTTAGTATAGATGGTGGGTGGTTGCTATTGATGTTTACATAAATGGGTGTGTCATTAGGTTTCTTGTATGGTTTATATATGTGGTTGTTGAGGTCAAGTGTGTTATGTCTAAGTAGTTCACTACTTTTTTGTTTGCTTCATGGGTGATTTTTAAGTTATGGTTTTGGAAAATTTTGCATAGTTCTTTTTTCTTGTTTTCAATGGTTCTTGGATTGTTTTTTAGCGCGCGAGAGGCCGTCGTCTCTGTACAGTCCGACTTGTTTTCCGAGTGCTTTTGGATGTTGGATAGTATAAACAGTCCGACTAGTTCACATGTTTCGGCACCGTCATACGATCCCATGGTCACATCAAATGTTGAGTTTTTATTTGTTTTCTTGATCCATGTATCATTTCTGCTGTAGAGTAAAGTTTTCTTGGTGTGAAAAATGATTTCCATTTCTGACCCCTGTTATGTCTGTGTGTTTTTTAGCAAATTTCAGAGCTTTAGTGAGTAGCTCTTCGTCTATGGATGGGTAGAAGTCTACTATGTCGAATGTGATGATACTGTGTTCTCTGTTTGTTAAGGTTTTTGAACCATTGGATAACTTCATATGTGTTCTTCCAGAGGTTGTATTCAGTGTTTGATTTTATGTTTTTTTATGGCTTTTTCTAAGATTTTCTTACTTATTTTGCCCAGTTCAGATTTAGATGGGTTTATTAGTCTACATGTTGGGTTGTTGTGGAAATTGGGTTTATGGTCTTTAAGGGTTATGAAGGCTTCTTTTATTGCAGTTGTTTCCACCCTGTCACCTAGATCCATGTGGTGTACGAGTTTCTTTTTTCTTTTTTTCGGATGTTGTTGTGTATGGTTTTATCAGCTTTTTTTTAGTTTTTCTGAATGTTTTTATCAAGAAGTTGTGAGTACTCGTTTGGTTCCATTTTGTAGTAATTACTGGTTTTGTCAGCCTTCACGAATATTTTTTTTATCATTTTGTATTTGTTTTATTTCATTTTTTAATGATGTTTGGAAATCGTTGTTTGATTTTTTTGAATTCTATGTTGGCTATCATTCTTTTCATTTTATCCTCAAAAGATTTCATTTCATCTATGGCTGGTGGAGATCGCCATGATTTGAAGTCATATGTGTTTTTGTCCTCTTTTTTTTTGCATTCGGATTCAGGAAGAAAAATGTGAACTAGTTTTCGTACGTTTGTTCAGTATTACTTATAAGTATCCAACATCCAAAAGCAACTCGGAAAATTAATTTCCTCGGACTGTATAGAGACGACGGCCTCGCCGCGCTAAACAACAATCCAACCCTTAAACCATTGAAAACAAGAAAAAAGAACTATGCAAAATTTTCCAAAACCATAACTTAAAAATCACCATTGAAGCAAACAAAAAGTAGTAGTGAACTACTTAGACATAACACTTGACCTCAACAACCACATATATAAACCATACAAGAAACCTAATGACACACCCATTTATGTAAACATCAATAGCAACCACCCACCATCTATACTAAAAACCATACCCAATGGCATAAACAAGAGATTATCTAATCTGTCACATAATGAAAGAGTATTCAACAATGCAGCAGCAGAATACCAAGAGGCATTGCAAAAAAAGTGGTTACAGCTACAAACTACAATACAACCCAGATAACAACATGAACAAAAACAAAAAAAGCAGGAAAAGGAAAATCACATGGTACAACCTCCATATGATGGACGAGTAAAAACAAACGTAGGAAAAGAATTTTTCAAAATTTTGACAGCATCCTTTCCAAAAGAACACAAACTGTCCAAAATATTCAACAAGAACACCATTAAACTATCATATTCATGCATGCCTAACCTTAAAAAACATAATTGATTCATCCAACAAAATGAAAAGCAACACAGCAAAGAAGGGTGAAGAAAGGAAATCCTGCAATTGTGCTAAAAAAGAACAGTGTCCCTTAAGCAACAAATGCCTCTATAACAACATTGTATACCAAGCCACTGTGACATCAGAAAATGAAAAGAAACATACATAGGGATCACTGAAAATCACTTCAAAACCAGATACGCAAACCATAAACAGTCATTCAACAAAGAAAAATACAAAAACCAAACAGAACTGAGCAAATATATTTGGAGACTCAAAGACAAAAAAAATAAACTATAACATATCCTGGAAAAAATCATCATAAAAAGGGCATCACCATACAACAACATTTCAAAAAGATGCAACCTATGTTCAACAGAAAAATGGTTAATACTATGCAAACCATACTTAGCAACCCTAAACACTAAAGTAGAAATAGTAAACAACTGCAGGCACAAATGGAAATCGTTGTCAGCAACGCACCCTGAACTGTAAACAACCCCCCAAAAAACCGAACAATACGTGCAGCCAACCCCGCACGTGCAAACAGTGACATCAGGCCATATAACACCGGCAGTAGGCGCCCCAAAACCATCCTGACGAGAGCGCTGGCTCGAAACAGATCTGTTGGGTTTTTAAAACTTCCTTTTATCAATTATGTGCTTGAGTGGGTGAATGGGGAATAATAAATGCTTCTGAAATGAACCTTCAGCAAGCTTATACTCTCCAAAGGGGGGGGGGGGGGGGGGGGGGGGGTATTCTCCAATGGGGAGGAAGCTGACTAACATATAACTCCTGGTCAGATACCGGTATTTCGAAACCTGATTGCTTCTCCTTGGTGACCGCGGAAAGTGGTTATTTGACTCCTCTGACTTTTCGGTTTTAAGAAGAATGCTATCCCAGAAAAGGCTGGTGTGCAATACCGTAGTATGTCTGTTGAGTTTTAAAAAAACAAACAAACAAAAAAAACAAACAAACAAAAAAAACACCCAAAGGTGCCACCTAAGAAGCAAAAGAAAATCATGAAAGAGCAAAACAAGCTACATTTTGTTTTATATATATATATATATATATATATATATATATTATATATATATATATATATATTAGGAGTCAAATACCACTTTCCGCGGTCACTGAGGAGAAACAATCAGGTTTCGAAATACCGGTATCTGACCAGGAGTTATATGTTAGTGAGCTTTCTCCCCATTGGAGATGGTCTCCCTCTTTGGAGACTATAAGCTTGCTGAAGGTTCATTTTGAGAAGCATTTATTTATTCCCCATTCACCCACTCAAGCACATACTGTCAGTTAGGCAGAATCATCTACCACTGCAGATATGAAGGCTTACCACCCCCCTACCTGTTCTATTTTAGTCTGTGACGTTGATTTCGCTGCGTCTGTTTCAGCTTGTGACGTTTCTCTCTCTCTCTCTCTCTCTCTCTCTCTCTCTCTCTCTCACACACACACACACACACACACACACACTTCGGCAACACTATCCTAGTTGACATTTCGCAATGCTGTGGCCTCTCCTGATGGCATAGTCTATGATGGTGAGTATAATACTTCTTTCCGCTGGATGACTCGGGCAAAAATTGGTCTCACGTTGTCAATTGCCACTCAATGAAAGGTGTGTCTCAATGAGAGGCATCTTCTGAAGAGGTGCTTTCCTGGCGGCATTTTAACCAATGCAACGTTGTCAAGCGTCGCATGATGCACAATACCTTTTCACATGTTCCACCACGCTGGGGTAGTAGAAATAATTGAGTCACCTTTCTTTGGTTCTCCTCACTCCAGCGTGAGCAGACATTGGTATCTCATGTGCTACTCTAAGAGCTTCGTTCCTCAGTTTCTTTGACGCAACAACTTGGTTGTGGTGTCCTCTGGCGATCTTGACTTTTCTGTGTAGGATACCATCTTTCAGCACATAGCGGAACTCATTGCCGGCTATGGTGCACCTGAGGTTGTCGCTTTTCCTACCTACTTCGAATAGCTTGGACAAACTGGGGTCACTCTGTTGTTCCATGTTTAGTATTTCAGGACGTTTGATCCCTGCCGCTGATGGCTTCACGTTCAGAGGTTGTGTGTGTGTGTGTGTGTGTGTGTGTGTGTGTGTGTGGTTGTGTGTGTGTGTGTGTGTGTGTGTGTGTGTTGTGTGTGTGTGTGTGTGTGTGTGTGTGTGTGTGTGTGTGTGTGTGTGTGTGTGTGTTTTTCGGGAAACAGCTGCAGACTGCACAGGATATACAGGAACTTGTTCCCCACTCTCACAAGAGCTCTTTATAGTGTTTCCAACTGGCACAAGGCACCAGTTTCTTCTTCCATAACCAACACACCAATTTTGTCATTGAAGTATGGGGTTTCCATTCTGTCTTTGGCAACAGGTAAGGTGATCTTGACTTTGGATGACGCTAAGGATACTTGTTTCTTCTCACCTGTATAGCACTACTTAGGGGCGATATCTTTCCTCACAATAGCCATGGTCGACCCAATTTCTCTTATCGCCTGAGTAGTACCGCCCTCAAACTTCACAGTGCAATGTAAGTTAAAAAGAAATGTCCTTGCATGTGTCACATAGCTGAGTGGGGAGTGGGAGGGGGGGGGGGGGGGTGGGGGGGGGGGGATGGGTTTGATGGCTGCTACCGTAGTATATACTGCTGCAGAGATGCTCTTATTCTTGAAGCAATTGCGTGTCAAATGTGGCCCTCCACATAAATAACTCTTGAATTCAAAGTGGTGCCTTAGAGTGGTTCTCTCTGTACTTTTCTCACTCTGAAGCTTGCGCCCTTGTTGCACTTACCCTGGTTGTCCGCACGGAAACTTCTCTGGAATCTCTCATGATGATTCCCTTTGTGCTCCTGTTTTCTATCTCTGAATATCCTCTGTATGAAACGGGTCTGCTCTTACAGATCACCAGCTGCAAAAACCTGCGCATTCATCCTGAGGATCTTCTCTACGTACGGTCTTGCTTGTTTGAATAGTAGATCTTCCAAACAATTTTTGAACACGAGCATCCCATTCGAATCTTCTCCATCTCCTTCGACAACTCTGTCCAACGTTCAATCCAAATGCTGAGCCTATCCCACAACACTAACGAATCTCACTTGCATCCTTCTGGGCTGTATGGAACTTCTGTCTGTAGGAGCTAGCACTCAACTGGCAGACAACTTTATATAAACGTTTCTGGCTCTTCCTTTTAATCAATATGTTATCCTGGCTTCCTATTCTTCCTCTTTCCAGCCATCGATGACTCCTACATTCTCAAAGTGAGCTAGGTAAGACTCCAAGTCATGTTTATCTTCATAATACGGTATTTGACTTCAACCGATGATTGTGCGATTATATGATGTAATGAAACAATATGTATGAAGACTGATGGAATGACATGAATGCAGATGATTCTGAATACTTTTTTTTTTTACAAAGCCAAATAAACCAAATATACCAATAAACAAACAAACAAAAAAGACCTTAAAAACAAAAGAGAGATTTTTTTTTTTTTTTTTTTCACAGAGGGCCACTTATTTTGCTGGCCAATTCGTGCAGTGCTTGCTGCAGATATCACAATCTTGGTTTGTTCACATTTCTGATGAATACATGTCTCTTGAAGAATTTGGGGTGACGACGATCCCGAGGTGATAAAGAAAGTGATACTAATAACAGTAAAAAAAGAAAAAAAAAAATGTAAAGATTAATCGTCTGATGAAGATGAAGGCTGTGTCAAGTCCCTTTTCCGGATGATCAAGCGTTCACGTCTTGAGGATGTTGTCAAAGACGTGGGTTGTTCTTCCCATGGGTAAAAATATCATGCTGCACCGGTCAACAATGGACATAACAACCTGCTATGCATACTCTGTGTCACCCTTTTGAATACTCTATCTGATTCCTTAATCTCATTTCTTATATGCTCCACATTCACTCCTTTCTTATTATCTTTTATTATGGTAAGAAAGGCATCGATTTCCAAGTGGACATTCAACAAAGATATCATATGTTTCGATATATAAGTTATCTTAACGTGAAACAGAAATAATGTTGATAGTTGTACAGTGAACACTCAGACATATAAGTATGATGCACATGACTGAGCAGATTAATGTTTACAATAGATTTACCTGCATCCCATTACTTTTGACAGCAACAGTATGCCTTCCCGATCTTGGATAAAATGTATTTCACAAAGAGTTGTTTACAAATTATCGATGACCACCATGCCATTCACTCAACATGCAACACGACCACATATGGTATCATGATACAGATTAGATCTGTGTGACGATGATGTTGCTGCACGGAAAGTAGATTGTTAGTACAACACATGGTGATTAGAATGGAGATGGAGATGATACAAAATGACGATGTCTATCATCTAGACCATCCCGGCGATAAGTAGATGTGATGACGATCGATCTAAAAGACTAACCATTAATTGTTAGAAGCAGACATTTGCTAAAAGAATGCGATGCAACGATTTTGATTATGAACGCGTGTTCGATCACACACACACACACACACACACACACACACACACACACACACACACACACACACACACACGCACGCACGCACGCACGCACACACACACACACACACACACACACACACACACACACACACACACACACACACACAGTCATGCATAATAACCTTTAATAACCTTTTCATCCCCTCCTGTTTCGGACATATTAACAAAAACATGCAAAGACATGAAAGGCCACGTGTGCGCTCACTGAGAGAAGATGCAAATGCACTTCGAGTGAGGCGACTAAACAAGCAGCACTAACAGATTTGCTGTTGTTAATATCATCCCTGCAGCACCAGAAATGGACCAAACCATCCGGCTGACTAACTAGTACGTAGAATTAAGTCTCCACTTCATTCTCCTTGTACAGAAAGGCCAACTCTCCGTACAACCAAATGTTGTAAGTTAGCCGGAACAAAGACATGCTTACAAAGGTGTTTATAATATGTTGATCTTTTACCACATAAGCTCCCCCTGTCCCCCCCCCCCCCCCCCCCTCCTCTCTCTCTCTCTCTCTCTCTCTCTCTCTCTCTCTCTCTCTCTCTCTAATTTGGGGTGAGTGAGAAAGTGAACTACATTTATGAAACGTCAGATCACATTATTCGAAATATAAGTTATGATTTGATGACTTGTCTGTTTCTTTCTTTGCCTCATATTGGACGCTAAATATTGCATCTATTCAGAAATTTAGGTCAGGTTTTAATCCAGCTGAACGTGCAATTTCCGTAAGAAAACCTCACTATCCCGCAACCAGTTCCTCAACATTTTTTTTTTTGGTTAAATACATGTTGCATCTTTTCAACATCTACAGTGACAACTTATAAAGAAAGAACACCATCGCTAACAACAACAACAACAACAACAACAGCACACAACTGCAACAGCAGTAACGACATCTACAACTGAGGTTTATGTCTCTCAAATCACAGTTTGTTATTGTTGGTTCTCAGTTGGGCCATGACGTTCATCAGCTAACGCTGACAGCGTGCCCTTGGGGAATCATGAAGCCCATCGTCTGTGGAAGTGTAATGAACCAGCCTCATTGATTTATGTGTCTCTTCCCCTGGATTGAAATAACGGTTGGCCCTTGGCGACTGATCCCACCTGAGCTAGTTTCACATTTATAATTACAACGGAGTTCATTGCGGCGTCAGTGAGGTTTGCCACGCTAATCTCTGCTGGGTAGATCGAAACAGGTTTGAAAGGTTGATGGTGTTGTTTGGGGATGGTGGCGAAGGTGTTATTTGGTGGGTTTTTTTTTTTTTTTCTTTTTGGTACGTCTCTGAGCAAATTGTTTGACAGTGGGACAAGCAAGGTCATTTATAGACTCCTCTCGGCAGCCGGCCATATAACACTTCATATATTTGTATCACTTCAAGTGACTTTTTCTCTGTTTTATGGGACGTTTACACAGCAGACGAAATGAAAATCTCTCTCTCTCTCTCTCTCTCTCTCTCTCTCTCTCTCTCTCTCTCTCTCTCTCTCTCTCTCTCTCTCTTAGTTAATCAGCTCCGTTATAAATCGTGAACTATTCAGGATTCAGGCCGTATTTTTTATTAAAATTATATGCAGTTACTTTTGTGGTTTGCCATGCCTTAAAACCAGTTGGGTTTCCATGTGAGATGTGGCTGTGTTGTGACAGTTTTCACCTGTTTTATGCGAAAGAGAACTAGAACTAGGGCCGCCATGTATTTGACAACGTTAAATCTGAAGAGAATGACCGACGGTTGTATGGTGGGCTGCCTCTTCACCCTTCTTTTCTGGGTGTTTACTGCTGCAATGTGGAGGCGTGGACCATGCAAGGACAGCATGCGTCTGACCTGTCTGACCTCTGACAGCCACAGATCCAGCACTGACAAGATAGCAAGCTCGTCAGCCCACATAGCAACGACCTCCCAACCCTCTGATATCCCCACCATTGTATATCTGATGTCCCCGTTTCAAACTCTAAACAGTACATTTCATACCATGAATGGTGATATCAAATACACATGTGATGGTTTTTGCTGGACCTCAAGAGGAGGTCCAGACTTTGACAGAATAGGTGACCGACCTATGTCGTGAAAACGATGACCTGAAGACAAGTATACAGGATGCAGAAAGGAAAGTGGATGACCTTGAAGGACACTCCAAGTGCAATGATTTAATCGTCCACGGTCTCAAGTGTAAACAGAACGAAATGCGGGCCGAGTGTGAGGGCGTTGTCCACGATCCAATGGAGGATAAGCTGGAGCTGACTGGCCATTTCCACTTTGACAGGGTACACCGTTTGAAACAGCAAGTCAGACTCACCTGATATATACTAGTCACATAAAGTTAAGCACAGGCCTTTGCACACAGGGGTTGATTCATCCCTTCAAAAAAACATTGTTTTTTTGTTTATGCGGCGACCAATGATGGAATCTCACACAGCAGTGTGTAATCCAGCCTGTGTCAACTGTGTCAACTGTAGCGCACGGGGTCTTGGTGACCTCGTTACCGCGCGGGATAAAAAGTGCAATGTTTGCGTTAACTGTGCCTGTTTTGCATCAAGCTTGCTGGCGACACAAGATGTGTAAAATGAAAAATTCTTTTTTCCCGTGCAAGAGCAGTCTCTCAAGTGAGTTTTATGCCCCTTCTTTTGGCTGTTTAAGCGCGGGGGGTTGGTTACTGTCAGCCCTTTTCTCACCATGCCACCACGAAGAAAACTTAGCACCTTTGACAAAACCAGGGCGATTGCGTGGATACAAGATGGCATTGCAAAGGCTGAAGTGGCGCGACGACTTGGTGTGCATCATTCAGTTATTGTTAGACTGAATCAGCGTTTTTTAGGGCGACCAACAGCGTTTGAAGAGAGGCCACGGTCAGGTCGGCCTAGGCAGACTACTCCCAGAGAAGATCGTTTCATCGAGAGGCAGGCCCTATTGCAGCGGGATACCACTTCCACCAGCATCCAAAGGCAGCTTCGTTACGAAACCGTCTTCACCACTTCGGCCTCAGATCACGTCGCCCAGCTGTTCGACCACGACTGCTAGCAGCCCATAGGCTGGCTCGCCGAGCTTTCTGCCATCGTCATGTGAGATGGAACCAACAACAGTGGTCCCAGGTCCTCTTTTCAGATGAGTCGCGGTTTAGTCTTGAACACAATGACGGCCGAACTAGAGTTTGGAGGCGTGTTGGTGAACGTTACATTGATGCAGCTGTTCGCCAGACCAGGGCCTTTGGGGGAGGATCTGTTATGGTATGGGGTGCCTTCAGCCTCCACCACAAGACACCACTCTACCATATTGATGGAAACCTCACAGGCATCCGCTATCGGGATGAAATCCTGGCGCCTTTCGTTGTTCCGACCATGCAACGGATAGGACCCATGGCAGTCTTCCAAGACGACAATGCTCGGCCACATAGGGCCCGGGTGGCCGAAAACTTCATTGTGCAGGCCGGCATCAACAGGATGATCTTCCCGGCGTATAGTCCCGACCTCAATCCCATCGAGCATATGTGGGATGAGTTGGGGAGACGTGTCAAGGAGAACCATCCACCTCCCAGAGACCGCCAGGATCTCTTCCAAATGCTGCAACTGGAATGGCAGAGAATCCCTCAGAGGGTCATCAGAACACTGGTCAACTCGATGAGGAGTCGCTGCGTGGAATGTCTCGCCAGTGGCGGTGACCACACCCACTATTGAAATGATTTTGTGAACTGTCCAGTTTTTTTTTTTTTTTTTTTTTTTTTTAATTTTTTACTCTATTTACAGATTAGCGTTGGCACACTTTTCAGAGAAGGAAGGGAAGGTGCAGCCTTTTTGTATGATTGTTATATAACTGTCCTTATTGGTTCTGGCTGATGATCTGGCCTTGCTGTCTGAAACTACCGTTGGCTTTTATGTATATAGGATAGCGTCAGCTCTTCATCTGAAGGTAAATTTGGATAAAGTAATAAGTTGGGGACTTTCAGAAAAAAAGGGGTGGGGGGGGGGGGGGGGGGGGGGGGGGGAATCTAGGAGCCAGGGAAAGAAAGACGTAAGATGGTATCGTAATGCCTGTTGGTAATGTTTATACATACTTCGGAATTTGTTTTTCACACGCCCATACTTCTTGTTGCAGCATGTCGTAACTACACAAACGTTTGTTTGCTTCTTCACTCGATTTATTTATTATTTATTTATTCATTCATTCATTCATTCATTCATTCATTCAGTCATTCTTTTTTTTTCATTTGTTTTATTTATTTGTTTATTTACGTATGCATTTATCCATTTTGCATTTGTATTAAACTCTCCCAGATTTCTTGTACTCGTTGTTATATTCCCCTGTGTGCTCAGGCCGACAATTGTAACTATATAATTTGAGGATTGGTGATAAAGACCGAACAAAAAAACAGGGGGGGGGGGGGGGGGGGGTCAAAAAGAAACACATGTCACTTGAAAAAGACTCTAAAGTTGAAACGTTGTGCATTGTTTTTGTTTTCCTTTTGACCCCCCCCCCCCCCCCCCCCCCCCTTTTGTTTCGGTCTTTATCACCAACCTCAAATTATATAGTTGCTCTGAAAAAGACCCAAGTCAAATGTTATCGACAATTGTAAGACCAAAGCCCATCGACGAGCCTTGTTAGAAGTTGCCTCCCTTATCTCTTCTTCACTCTGTACGTCTCATGACTTTCTCCTCCGCATTTAACTTCGCAAACATTTAGTGTTCTTATTGTAAAATGATCACATCTCCGACATGGGTTTGCTCAGTTGAGAGTACTCTTGCTAGTTCCGCTGCTTGCGCGTCCGCTGCTGCTGTTGTTAAAAACAATTTAGCATTCGGTGCATGCTAATTTCTTTAGCATGTTTCAAAGCTTCCCGTCTTCTCTTCATAAGTCCCAGTGCCCAAGAGAACATCCATCCCATTGTCTAGGATACCCAGCTTATTTTGAAACTGTCAGTCAGATCTTTGTATGACAGCACTTCCTTTGAGTTCGGACGCGTAAATTTAGCCAACAAATGTACATTTACGCTAGGCAGCGGTAAGAAGGCCCGATAAAGGGCAATGTATGAAGATGTGTTGGCAAGGATTTATTGAGATGTCGAAACCCATCACGATTCATTTTGCTGAATAATAGGCTTCCACACAACGGACGCTGCAAGGGTTTATTGCTGTTTTTTCGGACCTCGGGTATTTCTAGGAGAGAAAGAGACTTTTTTCTCTCTATTTTTTCTATCTTTGAATCTTTGCACCACCACCACTATCCTCCTGAACCCCGCAATCTTCTCTCTCCTGCAGCCATCCCTGAACCTCTCTCTCTCTCTCTCTCGCTCTCATCTCTCTCTCTCTCTCTCTCTCTCTCCTCTCTTCACCCTTTGACTGCATTCCTGTCTGCCAGTCTTTCCTGCGGTCTGTTTGTTTTTGTTTGTCTGTCTGTGTCTCTCTGCTCTTATGTCCTCTCTGTCTTCTGACTGTCTCTGTCTGTTTGACTGTCCGCCTTTGTCTCTGTCTGTCTGTCTGTCTGTCTTTCTTCTCTTTCTGTCTCTCTCTCAACTCTGTCTGTCGTCTGTCTGTCTCTGTCTGTCTGTCTGTCTGTCTGTCTGTCTGTCTCTCTCTCTCCTCTCTCTCTCTCTCTCTCTCTCTCCTTCTCTCTCTCTCTCTCTCTCTCTCTCTCTCTCTCGCATGTGTTGTGATTGTTTGTGTAGCACAGCTGACTCTGTCTGTCTGTCTGTCTGTCTGTCTTGTCTTCTCTCTCTGTCTCTCTGTCTCTCTCTGTCTCTGTGTGTCTGTCGCGCTCTTTTTGTGCTGTCTCCTGCTCTGTCTCTCTCTCTGTCAGCTCTCTCTCTCTCTCTCTCTCTCCTCTCTCTCTCTCTACTCTCTCCTCCTCGCATGTGTTGGTGTTTGCTTGTGAGAGACAGCTGACCAAAGCTCTCTGTCTCTCTCATGTCTCCTCCTCTCTCAGCCTCTCTCTCTCCTCTCTCCTCTCTCTCCTCTCTCGTCTCTCGACTCTCTCCTCTCTCGCATGTTTGTGTTTCGGACTTGTTAGACCCCTCTCTCTCCTTTTTCTCTCTCTCTCTCCGTCTCTTTCTCCTCATGCGTCTCTCTCCTCTCTCTCCCTCCCTCTCTCTCTTCTCCTCCTGTGTCTCTCTCCTCTCTCTCTCTGTGGGTGTGTGTGTGTGTGGTGTGTGGTGTGTGTGTGTGTGTGTGTGTGTGTGTGTGCGTGCATTTAGCTAATGAGCGTTTTAAAGGGATCGCGCTCGCTCAGAACACACACACACCACACACACACACACACACACACACACACACACACACACACCACACACGCACCGCGCACACCCCACGCACACGCACGCACGCACGCGCGCACGCACGCACACACACTCACAAGCTGGCGTGGTGGCTGGAAGGGAGTGTGAGTGTGTGTGTGTGTGTGTGTGGGGGGGGGGGGGGGGGGGGTGAAAATGTGTATTTCATTCGATTGAAAGTAGTCTCTGAGCAAACATAGCAGAATGAAAGTGTCAGTGCACCACCACACGTTAGTGCATGAATAAACCCAGACGTTTTGCATCAAACGTTAACACACTAAGATTAGCAAGTGAACGTCCGACTGTTCAAAAGGACACAGACAATGCATGGCGATTATGGAGATAGTTTCAGAAAAAAAAAAAAAAAAAAAAAAGACATGGGAAAAAAATAGCAGGATGGAGTCCCTAGTTGTTTAAAGATAAAGCAAATAGCAAAAAAAAAAAAAAGCAAAAAAAAAAAAAAGTGCATGCGTGCGTGAGTGCGTGCGTGTGTGCATGTGTATGTGTGTGTGTGTGTGTGTGTGTGTGTGTGTGGTGTGTGTGTGTGTGTGTGTGTGTGTGTGTGTGTGTGTGTTGCGTGTGGGTGGTGTGTGTCGTGTGAATGGGGGGGGAGAGGAGAGAGAGAGAGAGAGGAGAGACAGACAGACAGAGAGAGTAGAGACAGACAGAATAGACAGACAGACAGAGACAGAGACAAACACACAAGACAGAAACAAAGACAGTCTGAGAGAAAGAGAGAAAGAGGTGGTTTTGTGTTTCTGGCTGGTTTATTTGTTCCAGAAATCGCGCGTCCCTGCCCTAAAGGAGATAAAGCGGCAAGGCCCAGGACAGGGTGAACGGCAGACAAATTGTCATCAATGTCCGACCATTAAATTCAGCAAAGCGAACAGGCCGTGGAATGCGGTCAGTGCTCATGGCCTATCACTGACCGCCCGGGGTCATTTCGCACCGGTTAGAGCATGGCCGCTTTACTGCCCTGATCCCATCATGGTCAGCGAATGACCTGGCCATGGCGAGCCACAACATCCACGTGCATGCGTGCACCAGCACACACTAACGTGGGTGAGCGCGCGACCGCACGCGCATGCACGCGCGTGCACGCATGCGCGCGCACGCACGCAAGCACGCAAGTACAAGCACTCACGCACGCACGCACACGCACACACACACACACACACACACACACACACACACACACACACACACACCACACCCGCACAAACACACTCACACACACACACGCACGCACGCACGAACACACGCACGCGCACGCGCGCACGCACGCACGCACGCACGCTCACACGCACGCACGCACGCACGCACGCACGCACACACAACACACACACACACACACACACACACACACACATACACACGCGCGCGCGCGTGCATGCACTTACGAAAGGTGAAGAAGAAATGATTAATTTCTTTGCTTGTTTTTTCCTGGTTTATTTGCTATGTATGCCATCTGATATGTAGGGAAATAGACTGGAGAGGGATAAAGAAAGAAAACAGAATATAAAAAGGGATGTAGGGTAAAGGGGAGAAAAAAATAGGGACAAAAAAGATGATTAGGAGAGAGGATGAATGTATAAAGAGCAAACCAATTAATGTGTGTGTGTGTGTGTGTGTGTGTGTTGTGTGTGTGTGTGTGTGTGTGTGGTGTGTGTGTGTGTGTGTGTGTCCGTCTGTCCGCGATCAAAATGTGTTTCCACATTACTACGGCCATAACGGACTTTTTTTTTTTTTTTTTTTTGTACACCCATTTTCTTATAGAACAGGGAGTACTTTAGAATGGGAACAAAAAACATGCTCTATGTCTGTGTGTGCGTGCGTGCGTGTGTGCGTGCGTGAGTGCGTGCGCGCGCACGCGTGTGTGTGTATGTGTGTGTGTGTGTGTGTGTGTGTGTGTGTGTCCGTCCATGGTCAAAATGTGTTCTGACCGCTCCAGACAAAACTACTGGGCCGTTTGTAATTTGGCCGTTACAAACGGCCTAACGGCCGTTTACTAATAATGGCCATAACAGCCTTTTTTCTTTTCTTTTCTATGAAAATGTTTTGTGTCTTTTTTTTTCATTTATGTGTTTGATGGATAGTTTAGTTGTTTGTTTGCCTCTTGTTATTGCTGTTTCCTTTTCTTTAAAACACAAAACAACACACAAAAAAAAAAAACACAATATATTCCCTTGGTTGTTTTTTAATTGGTTTGCTCTTTATACATTCATCCTCTCTCCTTATCATCATCTTCTTTTCTTTTTTTTCCACTATTTTTTACTCCGCTTTACCCTACATTCTTTTTATATTCTGTTTTCTTCCTTTATCCCTCTCCAGTCTATTTCCCTACATATCAGATGGCATACATAGCAAATAAACCAGGAGAAAACAAGCAAAGAAATTATCATTTCTTCTTCACCTTTCGTAAGTGCATGCACGCGCGCGCGCGTGTTACGTGTGTGTGTGTGTGTGTGTGTGTGTGTGCGCGCGCGTGTGTGCGTGCGTGCTTGCGTGCGTGCGTGTGTGGGTGCATGCATGCGCGCGTGCGTGCGTGTGTTCGTGTGTGTGCGTGAGGCGTGTGTGTGTGTGTGTGTGTGTGTGTGTGTTGTGTGCGTGCGTGCTTGTACTTGCGTGTGTGCGTGCGTGCGTGCGCATCGTGCGCGCGTATGTGCGTGCGCGTGCGACCGCGCGCTCACCCCACGTTAGTGTGCTGGTGCACGCATGTACGTAGATGTTGTGGCTCGCCATGGCAGTCATTCGCTGACCATGATGGGATCAGGGCAGTAAAGCGGCCATGCTCTAACCGGTGCGAAATGACCCCGGGCGGTCAGTGATAGGCCAAGAATGAGCACTGACCGCATTCCACGGCCTGTTCGCTTTGCTGAATTTAATGGTCGGACATTGATAACAATTTGTCTGCCGTTCGCCCCTGTCCTGGGCCTTGCCGTTTTATCTCCTTTAGGGCAGGGACGCGATCGATTTTCTGGAACAATAAACAGCCAGAAACACAAAACCACCTCTTTCTCTCTCTTTCCCCTCTCAGACTCTGTCTTTGTTTCCTCTCTGTCTGTTTGTCTGTCTGTCTTGTCTATCTGTCTGTCTGTCTGTCTGTCTGTCTGTCTCTGTCTGTCTCCTCTCTCTCTCTCTCTCCACTCTCTCTCCACCCTCATTCACACGATGAAGGGGCACGTAAGCGAGCATCCACGAACTCACACACACACACACACACACACACACAGGAGAGGACAACACACACAACACACACACACACACCACACCACACACATGTGAGAGATGAAGGCACGCACGCCACGTCGCACGCATCACGTACGCACGCACCGCACGCACCACATCCACTCACAGAGAGATAGAGAGAGAGAGAGATGAGATAGGAGAGAGAGAAGAGAGAGATGAGAGAGAGAGAGGGAGAGAGAGAAGAGAGAGAGAGAGCTTTCTTCGTCCCCCATTGCAAAGAAACTCCCTTTCTATAAATAAGTGAGAGTACAAAAAAGAGAGAAGAAAGACCAAGCATGGTTTCATCTGGAGAAGGACCCCATATGAACAAAATCCTCACAGTTTTCTGAGAGAGAGAGAGGAGAGAGAGAGAGAGAGAGGAGAGAGAGAGAGAAGGAGAGAGATGAGAGAGAGAGGCGGATGGAGATGCGGAGAGAGAGATTTATGCTTTCATGCCATTCACTCTTTGGTTTCGTCATCTTGGTCCCGCTTGCGCGTGTGTATGTAAGTGTGCGTGCGTATGTGTGTGCGTGCGTGAGTGAGTGCGCGCGAGCGTGAGTGAGTACGCGTGCGTGCGTGCGTGCGTGCGTAGGTCCTTGCGTGCGTGCGTTCGCGAGGGCGCGCGCGCGTGCGCGCGCGTGCGTGTGTTTGTGTGGGTGTGTGTGTGTGGTGTGTGTGTTGTGTGTGTGTGTGTGTGTGTGGTGTGTGTGTGTGTGTGTGTGTGTGTGTTTCGGGAAACGCGGTGGAGGGGGTGGGGCAGAAAAGCGTGGGTTTAGGGAGTGATGTATCTAAAAGATAGTCGTGTGCGGTGCAAACTGATTAACATGGCATTTTTTTTGGAATTCAAAGGCTATAATAATAATGCATTCACAGGATTTGCTTTTGTCTCTGGATGTTATTCGTTTCTATACTACATGCATATGATAACCACATTCCACACAACCGTTTCATCATGAGATGATAAGGTAAACTGAATAATTCATCATTATCTGACTGATAAATCTCTGTCTGTCTGTCTGTCCTCTGTCTCTGTCTCTGTCTCTGCCTGTCTGTCTGTCTGTCTGCCTCTCTCTCTGTGTCTGTCTGTCTGTCTGTCTGTCTGTCTGTGTCTGTCTGTCTGTCCTCTTCTCTCTCTCTCTCTCTCTCTCTCTCTCTCTCGCTCTCTCTCTCTCTCTCTCTCTCTCTCTCAAAAGCGTTCAGAAACACTGTCTAACATGTTATCACACGAGTGCGGATTGGATATTCACACGAGAGAGAGAGAGAGAGAGAGAGAGAGAGGAGAGATGAGCGAGAGAGAGGATAGAGAGAGAGAGAGAGGAGGAGGAGAGGAGAGAGAGAGAGGAGAGAGCAGAGTAGGAGAAGAGAGGAGGCCGAGAGAGGGAGAGAAGACACAGGAGAGAGACAGAGAACAGAGAGAGAGAGAGAGAGAGAGAGAGAGAGAGAGAGAGAGAGGAGAGAGAGAGAGGAGAGAGAGAGATAGAGGAGAGTAAGACAGAGAGATAGAGACAGGGACAGAGACAGAGATGGAAAGAAAGACAGACAGACAGGCAAACTGAGAGAGACAGACACAGAGACAGTGAGAGTCAAAGATGAAAGAGACAAATAATCACACAAGCAGTACACAGACCGACAATCGACAGACAGACAGACAGACAGACAGACAGACAGACAGACAGGAAAGC
>JADBJO010004404.1:24677-29677 GCA_016801955.1 Conus betulinus | reverse complement strand
TGGCAACCAACGGCATGAGGAGAGTGACCATCACCGCATTACTCCACAGCCAGTAAAATGATCCAACGATACCGGTGGAATGCTCAGTCTTAGACAAAGGTGCTAAGACATCACACACATTACCATCAGGTAACACCCAAAAGCCTCAGCGAACTCCTCGTCCTAGAGAGAGTATGGTCATCGACAAGTGGGGGGCAAGACTGTTGTCTTCACCTGAACATGTGGAGGCAAGTCAGGATACCAAGTCCTACTCTGAGAACGTTGCTTTCTGCCCACAATCGACATCTGAACATCCGCCGGAACCTGAACACGACCCAGGGCAACCTACCAGATGGCTTCTGATGCTACAGCCGTCTCCTCCAGGCAGAGTTCATTTAGCAGGGACAAGTCTGAAGCGGTGGCGTGCGATGTACCATGCACCAGTACCCCTTGCCCTGCCAGGCACGCACCGTCTGGGGATCTTGTTGCAGAGTCTGTGTCCCGGTCAACACCCTCTCCACCTCCTTCACGTGTCACCCCCCATCTCTCTCAGAAACCAACGCAGACAACAGCGAGACCCCTGGCTAAACAGCTGACTGACCCATGGACTGACGTTGATGTCATGGAGAGTCAGTCCTCAGTAAACCTGGCTGTTAAATCTGAAGAGACCAACTGTATTAGTTCAGCCTTGCATGGTGTAGTGAGGTCAGATCAACAAAACTGTTCCATGGAATCTGAAACACCCAAATCACATGCCAGACTGACACGAAGTAAAGCAAAATCCAGACAACAGCAGGTTACAGAATGTTTCCCTCGTGTTGGAACTGGTTCTTCGCGGATTGATGTCAATGTAGAATCCAATACCTAGGGACTTGGCCCTGCCCGTGTCATGACAACTGGGTTGATTTGTGTCCCAACAATGTTAAAACCTTAAATGGCCGATCCATTGCTTTTCTCTCGTATAATATCGAAGGCTTACGCACTGTTTACCAACCTGATGTAAATTACTTTTTTCAAAATATGATGTCGTTCTTCTCACAGAAACATTCGCAGCTGATTTTCCAACGCATGTCTTTCCATCTTTTGATGTTTTTGTGTCACCTGGACTGAAATTGTCAGATTGTGCGCGGTCTCGCTTGTCTGGTGGTGTTGCCTTTATGGTTAAAAGAACATATTCTAACCTTATTACACGTATTCCAATAGAATCTGATAACTGCATTGTCTTGAAACTTTCTAAAGAATTCACAGGCTTACATACTGATATTATACTTATAGGCATGTACATTCCCCCATGTCATAGTCCTTATTACAGAGAAATAGACATTGATAATGGTATTTATTTGCTTGAAAACTGTATCCTTGATATTTATGAACAGCATGGTGAACTCCCTCTCATTCTTACAGGCGATTTTAATGCAAGGACTGGCAACTCTAACTGCAAAGAGTTCTCCCTTCCTGACACCGATTTGTGGATAGATGATGATACAAACCTGGATGGTCAGTTTTTGAGAAAGTCTAAAGATGAAATAACTAATGATTTTGGCCGTTACCTACTTAAATTATGTGAGCAGTTTTCGTTGTTGATTTTTTGAATGGCCTTTCATCATCATTAGATAAATGTGGTGATTATACATATATCTCATATAATGGATCTAGCGTTATTGATTACTTTTTGATGTCAAGATGCATTTTTGAGCATGCTCGAAACTTGCAAGTTCTACATGTAATAGATTCCAAACATTTACCTTTAGAACTACTATTTAGTCTGGAAAAGATTCAGCCCACGCTCATAAAAGACCAGTAAAGGCTTTGTTAGAAAAGTTTGTATGGAACCATGAAAAATTAAATGAGTACCATCAAGCATTTACGTGTTCGGAAATTGTAGCTATTTTTGACCAAGCTACAGGATTAATCGAAGAGAATGCAAGTTTAGCTTTGAGCAAATTCTACGAAGGCTTGGCTATGGCAGGGCAGTGTATGAGAAAACAGATTGTAGTAGGCCGAACGAAAAACAATCCATGGTTCGATGTCGAATGTAAAGAAAAGAAATCAGATTTGCAACGTTCCCTAAGAAACTTTTCTAACTGTAAAGATAAAAAACAATCAGAAGAACTTCGATGTATCTATATTGAGAAACGAAGGGATATAAATCTTTTCTAAATGACAAAAAAGCTGAAGATAAAATTCGTACACTGGATTTACTAGAGAGGAAAAACATGATCCAAAGAAATTTTGGGGAACTATTAAAACAAGAGTTTCTGTTCGAATGCCAGACACCTCTATAACCAAAGAGCAATGGTATGATCACTTTTACAAGGTTTTTAATGATGATTCAATGCAAGATAATAGATATGTCCGGATATCTGTTATGAAAATGCGTTTTTTTTTTTGATCAACAACTATCGGATGAGGTTGATATAGACAGCTCCCTTTTGGACTCTGAAATAACAGAATCAGAGGTGGTGTTTGCTATCAAAGCTTTGAAGAACGGAAAAGCTTCCGGAACAGACGGTTTTAGCGGGGAATTTTACAGATATGCTCCCCCTTTAATTATTTCATTCATGACTAAATTTTCAATAAATTGTTTGATTCCGGAACCTTTCCACTGGTCTGGTCGGAATCCATAATACAGCCATTACATAAAAAAGGTGATGTAAATTCACCAGACAATTATAGGGGTATTTCATTATTGAACGTTAGTGGCAAAACTATACACTTTTATTCTCAATAAACGTTTGACACAGTGGGGTAGAAGACAATGTCATCATATTAAATGAGTCACAAGCGGGATTCAGAAAGAAGTACAGCACAGTTGATCAAATATTTACTTTAGTTACACTAGTACAAAAACAGCTGTCTTCTGGAAAGAAACTTTATGCAGCGTTTATTGATTTTTTAAAAAAGCTTTTGATTTAGTAAACCGAAATCATTTATGGTCAATACTTCGCAAAAATGGTATTCAAGGTAAAATGTATCGAGCTATTAGGAGTATGTATCACGTTGTGAAAGTTAGAGTTCGATCAAACATTAGCATTACAGACGCCTTTATGTGTCCTCGCGGATTAAAGCAGGGAGACAACTGCAGCCCTATTCTTTTTTCTTTTTGTTTATAAATGAGCTTGCCAATGACATCGTTTCATCTGGTAAACATGGAATAGCTTATCACCCGATTTAATACAAATCTCTTATCTTATTATTTGCTGATGACGTTGTTCTTCTTTCCCACTCTGTAGTAGGTCTTCAACACCAATTAAACATATTATGTGACTGCTAACAGACTTCAGCTAACTGTCAATAATGATAAATCTAAAATAGTAATATTTCAGAAATGGGGGTTACATTGCAGCTCGGGAAAAAATGGTTTTATAATGGTGCTCAGTTAGATGTTGTGAATGAATACAAATACCTTGGAGTTATTTTATCTACAGGATTAACTTTTTCATACTCCTTGGAGGAAATGGCTCTGAAAGCTAAGAGATGTGTTTTCAGTATCTTAAAATTTCTATGGTCACTTGGGGAAAATAAATCCAAAACTTTTCTTTCAAAATTTTTGATTGCCAGATTCAACCTATTTTAACGTACGGGGCCGAAGTTTGGGGTCTGACAGCTGACCATACTGTTATTGAACGAGTCCATCTCTAGCCATTAAACGTCTATTAAATGTTAGTGTACAGACTCCAAATGCTCTTGTTTATTGCGAAACTGGCAGATATCCACTGTACATTCAGACATTTACTAAATGTGTGAAATACTGGTTAAACTTACTCGAATGGAAGAAAGTCGGATCCCCCGAAAAGCTTATAAAATGCTATATGTCTTATTTTTTTGTAATAATAAAAAGAACTGGGTAAGTAGCTTATGCTATACTTGTACAGATACGGCTTTGGTTTATGTGTGGGAAAAAAACCAGGGCGTCGAAGATATTAAATCCTTTGTGTCAGTCTTTAAACAGAGACTATTTGATTGTCACCTACAAGATCTAGATTCTTCAATCATGTCAAAAGAAAGATTCAAGCTGTATTCTTCTTTTAGACAGTTATGTGATGTACCAAAATATTTATATGTTATCAAAAATCCTATTCTCAGAAAGCACTTGACGAGATTCAGACTAGGTGTTTCACAACTGAAACCTCACCGCTTCAGATATTCCCAAAGATCAGAAAATAATAACTGTCCTTTTTGCCCAAATACAGAAGAATCAGAATTACACTTTCTATTGGTCTGCTCTCAATATAAAGATATACGTGAAATGTACATCCCTCCTAAATATCATTACCACCCAAATGCGTTTAAATTAACCCTGTGTGCTCTCTGACACGAGAATGTGTAAACCCCTCGCCTTGTATTTATCAAAGGCATTTACCTTCAGAAATCAATACCTATAGGATGTCTGAGATGTTTGTCTATGTGTTATGTTTGACATTTTGATTATTAAGAACGTATGAGTTATATTTCTTTCCCCTAGCGCCCCCCCCCCCCCCCCCCCCCCCCCCCCCCCACCTGTGTCTCCTATATCCTCCTCCCTCCCACAACCAATGCGTCCCTACAACCCTTCTATGACTGTTCTTGACAGATGTCTAATTCACACTCGGATGTTGTTTTGTGTTTTTTGTTTGTGTGTGTGTGTGTGTGTGTGTGTGTGTGTGTGTTCCGACTTTCTCTCGCTGATTGTGCTGATTATCCTTGTTTGCGCGAACGTGCGTGTGTGTGTTCCAAATATGTACATACTTTGTCAAATTCATTTACCGTCTGTTTTTATACATACTAATTGTTGTACTTTTTAGTACATTTCATTTCAAATTATTACATTTTATGCTTAATTACTACCTTCAGTTTCTGTTGTTCCCTTTCTTCCTCTATCCTCTCTGTCTCTCTCTGTCTCTCTCTCTCTCTCTCTCTCTCTCTCTCTCTCTCTCTCTCTCTCTCTCTCTCTCTCTCTCTCTCTCCTTTCTCTTTCCTTCCCCCCGCCTCCCCCCTCCCCAAATTCCATCTCACGTTGCTAAATACCTTCTACGTATTTC
>JADBJO010004404.1:10000-22500 GCA_016801955.1 Conus betulinus | reverse complement strand
AAATCCATTTATGTCCCGAACACTCTGCTATAGCCAAATAAAGCCAAACCAAGTTTATATAATTTAGTTCTCACTTCAGACCACACTTTCTTTTCCCTCTGCCATCCAAAACATATAACACGTCATATGCTTTACTGGGCAACTTGAAATTTACAGTTGTGTTATTTTCAACCAGTAACATGTGCAAGTTGTCGCAGAATTAATCATATCGGATATTTGTTTGCTTCGCCGTAGACTAAATCATTAGGTGTTCGCATGCTCACTCCTAGAAACTTTTTCAATGCAAATGAATGAACATTTTCACAATAAACAGCAGAATCATAAAGACCCAATTTCAGCTCCATACAGAGCGATAGGCTGTACGTGAGAATCGAACAATTTCATGAACAGTTTCAAAGATTGGTGTTCTAATTTTGATAAATGTTGCATGTTACATAGTAGTGCACGCTTAGCTCTTCCGGCAAGATCCTTGCACGCAAAGCAAAGAGAAGCTTGATTTCGTTGAAAAATATATTCCTAAATATTTTTATACGTTGACCATAGGCATCAACATTCCATTATAAGTCCACCTTTCTCTAATTCCTAAGAAAAACCTTTCTAAACACAATTATTTTGCTTTTTGACATGTTAACTGTTAACTGAAGTGAAGTTGCAGATCGTAATAGGTTATTTAGCTGAGTTTGCAAGCCAATAAGTTTCAGACATCAGAACAACATCGTCTGCCAAGAGAAGAATAAATAACTCTAAACCATCGCAAGTAAATTGTGCACCATGTTTGCATTTCTAACAGCTTCTGATGTTTACTCATTAATGAAAAGAGAGAATAAAATAGGACTGCACACATCCCCTTGTTTTACAGCAGAGGTACATTGAATGTAGTCAGTCATGTTACCTCCGCACCGAACCTTAACTTTCACACAGGAATACATGCTTACTATACAGCTGAGCAGTTTTACATGAACACCAGCTTTTAAAAGAATAGGCCAGAGAATAGTGCCATTAACAGAATCAAACGCTTTTTAAAGATATGTAAAAGAGACATACAACTTACGATTTAAGAAAACTGTTTTTGTACCAAAGCCATCAAAGTAAACGTATGATCTACAGTTGATTAATTGCGCTTAAACCTGCCTGATATTCGCCAGTGATATCATTATCTTCAAACCATTCCTGTAAGTGGAGATTGATGATAGTGCTGTACGATTTACTGCTCGCGTCACTTTCAGACATTCCTCTATAGTTATTGGAATCATTCACGTTGCCTTTTTTGGTAGAGTGATAGAACAATACTTTCCTTCCAATGTTCACGATAAATTCCCCTATCGAATAAAGAATTGAAAAAGGCTACAAAAAGTTCATAATCAGGTCAGTTTTACAAGCATACCTCAGCAGCTCACCAGTCATACCTTCTGGTCCTGGAGCTTTACATTTCTTAAGTTTTCTTAGAGCAGACATTACTTACTCTTTTGAAATCGGACGACTATGTAATCACCCTTTTCTTCATTATGATCCAGTTGTAATCCGCTGTTAGGGGTCTACGTCTTTTAGTTAGAAGTGACTTAAAATGTTCGTACCAGGTTTCAGTACTAATGCTGTTCACTAGTTGTCTTCTTTTTAATGAAATTCGATGTATATTCTTCCAAAATTCTTTCTGATTTTCTATAGATGCAATCAGTTATGTCAGCAACGCGTTGTTAAATTGCTTCCTTTTGATCCTTTGCAAGTGTTTGTACTCCCGTCTTGCCCTACAGGAAGAGTCTCGATCTTTGTCGTCATGTATACGTTTAAATTTTCTAAATAAATTTCGGACTTTCTTTTTTCTTTGTCATGACATTCAGCATCAAACCACTTTTTGGATTTTAAATCATTAATTCTTATTTTCTTTCTCCATACACTGTTCCGCATCTTTAATACAAATGTTGAAAACATTCAACGCTTCATTTATATTGACATCGATAACACTTAACTTCATACTTGAATGTTTCTTGAATCTGTTACGTGAAAATATTATTCATAAACACATCAGCACGATCTTTATTCCATACAATTGTTTCCAACGTAAAACTGTGTTCAGAAGGACTTATCTCCGACGTGACATTATCCCTGCCGTAACTCAAATGAGTTCCACAGGCATATGATCCGAATCGAATCTCTCAGACACTCGTACCTCACATGAAAGTATTGACTGGATGACTTTCATGTTGAAAACAAAAATACTTGAAACGTCCTTAACAATAATGTGAACATTACCAATTCTACTGTTCAAATCCCCTCACAACAATACGCATTATCTTAGTAAACTAATAGATAACTGGGACACAATTGTCTTCCAGTAAATGTTGCAATTAATTTTCAGAAAAAAACATGCATGGTACGGGGACTGGAGGCGAACGCTTTTTGCATAGCACAGAGAGAGAGAGAGAGAGAGGAGAGAGAGAGAGCGAGAGAGAGTAGAGAGAGAGAGAGAGAGACAGACAGAGAGACAGACAGACAGACAGACAGAGAGACATGACAGACATACAGACCTGAACAGACGGGGAGGTCCTGGAAATCCTTCGTAAGGAAGCCTAACAAAAAACCACATCTACAAATCACAATGAATCCCCCAGACATCAATCCTCATTAGAAAGTCTTCTGACATCCTCTCTCGTTTGAGGACCTCAGTTGAGTCTGGAGCAGAACTGACCTCCCTGGTTCACGAACAAGCGTCCAGTTCTTTGAGTGAGGCTTGGGGAAGGAGGGTAGTCCCAATGTACCCCACGTCTGAGAAAAAACACTGTACACACTTTGCCAGACCAACTGTGGGTGCTAGGATACCACGACCCCACTGTGTCTTGTACCTCCCCGTCTAGGAAAGAGGAGGAGGAGTATGGGGCAGGATGAGTGCTTCACTATTAACCTCTGGTGAACTACAATTGTCAGGCCTCTGAATGCTGGGTGGAGAAACAGTGGTGTCCATGTTCCCACGTCTGAGCAAACTACTCTGCCAACAAGTCCTTGGTATTATCTTGGACAATTTTATTATTCCTTGTAATCAGAAGAAGAAGAGCAAGGAAGAAGAAGAATGAAGAAGAAGGGCACGTTCCTACTGTTTACTAACCATTTTCCGTCAAGTCAGATNGCCTCACAGCCCTCATCCTTACGTCCAGCCACACTGATCATTCCCTGCCTCACAGCCCTCATCCTTACGTCACCCAGCCACACCCAGCCACACTGATCATTCCCTGCCTCTCACAGCCCTCATCCTTACGTCAGCCACACTGATCATTCCCTGCCTCACAGCCACATCCCTCATCCTTACGTCACCCAGCCACACTGATCATTCCCTGCCTCACAGCCCTCATCGCACCCAGCCACACTGCTCATCATTCCCTACCTCACAGCCCTCATCGTCACCCAGCCACACTGATCATTCCCTGCTCACAGTCCTCATCCTTACGTCACCCAGCACACTGATCATTCCCTGCCTCACACAGCCCCTCATCCTTACGTCACCCAGCCACACTGATCATTCCCTGCCTCACAGCCCTCATCCTTACGTCACCCAGCCACACTGATCATTCCCTGCCTCACAGCCCTCATCGTCACCCCCCAGCCACACTGATCATTCCCTGCCTCCAGCAGATCATTCCTCATCATCGTCACCCAGCCACACTGATCATTCCCTGCCTGCCTCACAGCCCTCATCGTCACCCAGCCACACTGATCATTCCCTGCCTCACAGCCCTCATCCTTACGTCACCCAGCCACACTGATCATTCCCTGCCTCACAGCCCTCATCGTCACCCAGCCAGCCACTGCTGATCATCCCTGCCTCACACACTGATCCTCACAGCCCTCATCACCCCAGCCACACTGATCATTCCCTGCCTCACAGCCCATCCTTACGTCACCCAGCCACACTGATCATTCCCTGCCTCACAGCCCTCATCCTTACGTCACCCAGCCACACTGATCATTCCCTGCCTCACAGCCTCATCCTTACGTCACCCAGCCACACTGATCATTCCCTGCCTCACAGCCCTCATCCTTACCCACCCAGCCACACTGATCATTCCCTGCCTCACAGCCCTCATCCTCGCACCCAGCCACACTGATCATTCCCTGCCTCACACAGCCACATCATTCATCGTCACCAGCCACACTGATCATTCCCTGCCTCACAGCCCTCATCCTTACGTCACCCAGCCACACACTGATCATTCCCTGCCTCACAGCCCTCATCCTTACGTCACCCAGCCACACTGATCATTCCCTGCCTCACAGCCCTCATCATCGTCACCCAGCCACACTGATCATTCCCTGCCTCACAGCCCCTCATCGTCACCACCCAGCCACACTGATCATTCCCTGCCCTCACAGCCCTCATCCTTCGTCACCCAGCCACACTGATCATTCCCTGCCTCCACACAGCCCTCATCCTTCCCACGTCACCCAGCACACTGATCATTCCCTGCCCATCACAGCCCTCATCACAGCCCTCACCTTACGTCACCCAGCCACACTGATCATTCCCTGCCTCACAGCCCTCATCCTTACGTCACCCAGCCACACTGATCATTCCCTGCCCTCACAGCCCTCACGTCACCCACCCACTGATCACCCTGATCATTCCCTGCCTCACAGCCCTCATCGTCCCCAGCCACACTGATCATTCCCTGCCTCACAGCCCTCATCCTTACGTCACCCAGCCACACTGATCATTCCCTGCCTCACAGCCCTCAGTACGTCACCAGCCACACTGATCATTCCCTGCCTCACAGCCCTCATCCGTCGTCACCCAGCCACACTGATCATTCCCTGCCTCACAGCCCTCATCCTTACGTCACCCAGCCACACTGATCATTCCTGCCACACAGCCCTCATCCTTACGTCACCCCCAGCCACACTGATCATTCCCTGTCCTCACACAGCCCTCATCGCGTCACCCAGCCACACTGATCATTCCCTGCCTCACAGCCCTCTCATCGTCACACAGCCACACCACTGATCATTCCCTGCCTCACAGCCCTCATCCTCACGTCCAGCCCAGCCACACTGATCATTCCCTGCCTCACAGCCTCATCCTTACGTCACCCAGCCACACTGCCACACTGATCATTCCCTGCCTCACAGCCCTCATCTTCACGTCACCCTCACCCAGCCACACTGATCATTCCCTGCCACAGCCAGCCCTCATCGTCACCCAGCCACACTGATCATTCCCTGCCTCACAGCCCTCATCGTCACACAGCCACACTGACATTCCCTGCCTCACACAGCCCTCATCCTTACGTCACCCAGCCACACTGATCATTCCCTGCCTCACAGCCCTCATCTTACGTCACAGCCACCACACACTGATCATTCCCTCCCACACAGCCCTCATCCTTACGTCACCCAGCCACACTGATCATTCCCTGCCTCACAGCCCTCATCCTTACGTCACCCAGCCACACTGATCATTCCCTGCCTCACAGCCCTCATCCTTACGTCACCCAGCCACACTGATCATTCCCTGCCTCACAGCCCTCATCACCCAGCCCTCATCGCCCATCCTCACCCAGCCACACTGATCATTCCCTGCCTCACAGCCCTCATCGTCACCCACCCAGCCACACTGATCATTCCCTGTCCTCACAGCCCTCATCCTTACGTCACCCAGCCACACTGATCATTCCCTGCCTCACAGCCCTCATCCTTACGTCACCCAGCCACACTGATCATTCCCTGCCTCACAGCCCTCATCCCCTACGTCACCCAGCCACACTGATCATTCCCTGCCTCACAGCCCTCATCGTCACCCAGCCACACTGATCATTCCCTGCCTCACAGCCCTCATCCTCACGTCACCCAGCCACACTGATCATTCCCTGCCTCACAGCAGCCTCATCCTTACGTCACCCCAGCCACACTGATCATTCCCTGCCTCACAGCCTGCTCACACCCAGCCACACATCATTCCCGTCCTCACAGCCCTCATCCACACCACACTGATCATTCCCTGCCTCACAGCCCTCATCGTCACCCAGCCACACTGATCATTCCCTGCCCTCACAGCCCTCATCCTTACGTCACCCAGCCACACTGATCATTCCCTGCCTCACAGCCCTCATCCTTACGTCACCCAGCACACTGATCATTCCCTGCCTCACAGCCCTCATCATCGTCACCCCAGCCACACTGATCATTCCCTGCCTCACAGCCTCATCCGTCACCCAGCCCACCACACTGATCATTCCCTGCCTCACAGCCCTCATCCTCACCCAGCCACACTGATCATTCCCTGCCCTCACAGCCCTCATCGTCGTCACCCAGCCACACTGATCATTCCTGCCCTCACAGTCCTCATCCTTACGTCACCCAGCCACACTGATCATTCCTGCCTCACAGCCCTCATCATCGTCACCCAGCCACACACTGATCATTCCCTGCCTCACAGCCCTCATCCTCGTCACCCAGCCACACTGATCATTCCCTGCCTCACAGCCCTCATCGTCACCACAGCCACACTGATCATTCCCTGCCTCACAGCCCTCATCCTTACGTCACCCAGCCACACTGATCATTCCCTGCCTCACAGCCCTCATCCTTACGTCACCCAGCCACACTGATCATTCCCTGCCTCACAGCAATCCTCATCCTTACGTCACCCAGCCACACTGATCATTCCCTGCCCTCACAGCCCTCATCGTCACCCAGCCACACTGATCATTCCCTGCCCTCACAGCCCTCATCATCGTCACCCCCACACTGATCATTCCCTGCCTCACAGCCCTCATCCTTACGTCACCCAGCCACACTGATCATTCCCTGCCTCACAGCCCTCATCCTTACGTCACCCAGCCACACTGATCATTCCCTGCCTCACAGCCCTCATCGTCACCCCAGCCACACTGATCATTCCCTGCCTCACAGCCCTCATCGTCACGTCACCCAGCCACACTGATCATTCCCTGCCTCACAGCCCTCATCCTCGTCACCCAGCCACACTGATCATTCCCTGCCTCACAGCCTCATCCTTACGTCACCCAGCCACACTGATCATTCCCTGCCTCACAGCCCTCATCCTTACGTCACCACCCAGCCACACACTGATCATTCCCTGCCTCACAGCCCTCATCGTCACCCAGCCCACACAGCACACTGATCATTCCCTCCC
Source organism: Conus betulinus (assembly GCA_016801955.1). Lineage (NCBI taxonomy): Eukaryota > Metazoa > Mollusca > Gastropoda > Neogastropoda > Conidae > Conus > Conus betulinus. The sequence continues at coordinate 15,359 of JADBJO010004404.1, read as the reverse complement.
TCCCTCACAGCCCTCATCGTCACACCCAGCCACACTGATCATTCCCTGCCTCACAGCCCTCATCGTCACCACCAGCCACACTGATCATTCCCTGCCTCACAGCCCTCATCGTCACCCACCACACTGATCACACAGCCCACAGCCCTGATCATTCCCTGCCAGCCACACACCTCATCCATACGTCACCCCAGCCACACTGATCATCCCCTGCCCACACTCACAGCCCTCATCCACAGCCTACGTCACCCCAGCCACACTGATCATTCCCTGCCTCACAGCCTCATCATCACGTCACCCAGCCACACTGATCATTCCCTGCCTCACAGCCCTCATCCTTACGTCACCCAGCCACACTGATCATTCCCTGCCTCACAGCCCTCATCCTCGTCACCCAGCCACACTGATCATTCCCTGCCTCACAGCCTCATCGTCGTCACCCAGCCACACTGATCATCCCTGCCTCACAGCCCTCATCCTTACGTCACCCAGCCACACTGATCATTCCCTCCCCTCACAGCCCTCATCCTTACGTCACCCAGCCACACTGATCATTCCCTGCCTCACAGCCTCATCCTTACGTCACCCAGCCACACTGATCATTCCCTGCCCTCACAGCCCTCATCGTCAACCCAGCCACACTGATCATTCCCTGCCCTCACAACCTCATCCTCATCGTCACCCAGCCACACACTGATCATTCCCTGCCTCACAGCCCTCATCCACCCCATCCACCCAGCCACACTGATCATTCCCTGCCTCACAGCCCTCATCCTTACGTCACCCAGCATCACTGATCATTCCCTGCCTCCTCTGCACAGCCCATCATCGTCACCCAGCCACACTGATCATTCCCTGCCTCACAGCCCTCATTACGTCGTCACCAGCACACTGATCATTCCCTGCCTCACAGCCCTCATCGTCACCCAGCCATGTGATCATTCCCTGCCCTCACAGCCTCATTACGTCACCCAGCCACACTGATCATTCCCCGCCTCACAGCCCTCATCTTGTCACCTGCCATCAGATCACACACTGATCATCCCAGCCACACTGATCATCTCCCTGCCTCACATCATTCCCCTCAGCCCCATCGTCACCCAGCCACACTGATCATTCCCTCCTCACAGCCCTCATCCTTCGTCACCCAGCCACACTGATCATTCCCTCTTGTCAACCTCATCGTCACCCACCCACACTGATCGTGCCACAGAACACAGCCACACACATCCCCCCAGACACATCAGTCACCCACACCACACACAGACACACACGCGCGCGCGCGCGCGCGCGCGCGTGCGCTCGAGTTAGATAGATAGAGAGAGTGAGAGGGATGATGAGAGAAAAGCTTTCAATCCATTCTAACCATCTGTGTTGTATGTACAATTTATTGTATCAGAAAAAGGAAAGGAAAGCTGGAATGAATAAAGGATCAGAAGACGGAATTGAATGGAACAAACAAACGAGGGAAAAAACGAAAGAAAGAAAGAAAGAAGGATGGATAGATACAAACGAAAAGAAAGACAGACAGACAGATAGACAGACAGACAGACAGAAAGACAGATAGGAAAAAAAACGTAAAAAAACGAACGCACTATCGGAAGAAACGAAAAACGATTCGTGAACAGTAAAATGGCAGCACTTTTGAAAGATTCAACTTGATGTGATCGTCATTGTAAAGGATCCTTAACAGCACATAGAATGTGCCAAGTGTCATACCGAAGGTCATGGCTCTGTGGAATGTGTGTCATACCTAACGTCATGTGTCATGGAATGTGCATAATACACGTCACGCGCTGTGGAATGTGTGACACGTGTCATACATAACGTCACGGCGATGTGGAATGTGCCACGTGTCATAAATAACGTCACGGCACTGTGGAATGTGCCACGTGTCATACCTAAGGTCATGGCACTGTCGAATGTGTCATGTGTCATACATGTCATACATACGTCACGGCGATGTGGAATGTGGAATGTGCCACGTATTATACGTAACATCATGGCACTGTGGAATGTGCCACGTGTCATACCTAAGGTCATAGCACTGTGGAATGTGTCATGTGTCATACATAACGTCACGGCGCTGTGGAATGTGCCACGTCACGGTCATAGCACTGTGGAATGTGCCACGTGTCATACCTAAGGTCATGGCACTGTGGAATGTGCCACGTGTCATACCTAAGGTCATGGCACTGTGGAATGTGTCACGTGTCATACATAACGTCACTGCATGTGGGATTTGCCACACGTGTCATACCTAACGTCATGGCACGTGGAATGTGTAATGTGTCATACATAACGTCACGGCGATGTGGAATGTGCCACGTGTCATAAAATAACGTCACGGCACTGTGGAATGTGCCACGTGTCATACCTAGGGTCATGGCCCTGTCGTATGTGTCATGTGCCATACATAACGTCACGGCGATGTGGAATGTGCCACGTATTATACGTAACATCATGGCACTGTGGGAATGTGCCACGTGTCATACCTAAGGTCATAGCACTGTGGAATGTGTCATGTGTCATACATAACGTCACGGCGCTGTGGAATGTGCCACTTATCATACCTAAGGTCATAGCACTGTGGAGTGTGCCACGTGTCATACGTAAGGTCATGGCAATGTGGAATGTGCCACGTGTCATACCTAAGGTCATGGCACTGTGGAATGTGTCACGTGTCATACATAACGTCACTGTGTTGTGGGATTTGCCACGTGTCATACATAACTTCATGGAGCTGTGAAATGTGCCACGTGTCATACATAACGTCATGGCACTGTGGAATGTACCACGTGTCATACATAACGTCAAGGCATTGTGGATGTGCCCGTGTCAAACATATCGTCACGGCACTATGGAATGTGCCACGTGTCATACATATCGTCAAGGCACTGTAGCAACAGCGCTGTCACAACGCCATCTGTCATGATGTCACACAGTACGACAGATTTCAGAAGCTACCCCAGCGTTATACCGGCACCTACCGCTCGTTCCTGTGAAAGCGGATTATCTGCCGCAATGGCTGTCGTCCTTCTTCTAGTCCTGTGAAAGTTGATGAGATCGCGTGTTGAGTGTGTGTGTGTGTGTGTGTGTGTGTGTGTGTGTGTGTGTGTGTGTGTGTGTGTGTGTGTGTGTGTGTGTGTGGAGGGGGGGGGGGGTGTGAATATGCAGCCTTGTTTGTAGGTGTATGATACTTATTGCGATTTCATCCTCTATAGTGTTCCTCGGGGGGGGGGGGGGGGGGGGGGGGGGGGGGGGGGGGGGCAATATGCACCCTTGTTTGTAGGTAGGTATATGGTACTTATTACAATTTCATCCACTATAGTGTGTGTGTGTGTGTGGGGGGGGGGGGGGGGGGGGGGGGGGGGGGTCAGTATGCACCCTTATTTGTAGGTGTATGGTACTTACTGCAATTTTATCCTCTATACTGTGTGTGTGTGTGTGTGTGTGTGTGTGTGTGTGTGTGTGTGTGTGTGGGTGGGGAAGGGGAGGGGGATGTGCACCCTTGTTTGTAGGTGTATGGTACTTATTACAATTTCATCCTCTCTATAGTGTGTGTGTGTGTGGGGGGGGGGGGGGGGGGGGGGCAACATGCACCCTTGTTTGTAGGTGTATGGTACTTATTGCAATTTCATCCTCTATAGTGTGTCTGTGTATTTGTGTGTGTGTGGGGGGGGGGGGGGGGGGGGGGCAATATGTACCCTTGTTTGTAGATGTATGGTACTGATTGCAATTTCATCCTCTAGAGAGTGTGTGTGTGTGTGTGGTGGGGGGGGGGGGGGGGGTCAATATGCACCATAGTTTGTCGGTGTATAGTACCTATTGCAATTTCATCCTTTGTAGTGTGTGTGTGTGTGTTTGGTGCGGGGGGGGGGGGGGGGGGCACCCTTGTTTGTAGGTACATGGTACTCATTGCAATTTCATCCTATATAATGTGTTGGGGGGGGGGGGGAGGTCAGTATGCACCCATGTTTGTAGGTGCATGGTACTTATTGCAATTTCATCCTTTATAGTGTATGGGGGGGGGGGGGGGGGGGGTCAATATGCACCCATGTTTGTAGGTGCATGGTACTTATTGCAATTTCATCCTCTATAGTGTGTGTGTGGGGGGGGGGGGGGGGGGGGGGGGGCAATATGCACCCTTATTGTAGGTGTATGGTACTTATTGTTATTTCATCCTCTTATTGGTTTTCATGCGTTTTTTTTTTTCAACTTTTTTTTTTTTTTTGTATGCGCGTAGGGCTTATGATGTATGCTTAAGTGTGTGTGGGGGGGTGGGGGGGGGGGGGGGGGGTGAATATTCACCCTATTTGTAGGTGTATGGTACTTACTGCAATTTCATCCTATAGTGTATAGTGTGTGCGTTTGTGTGTGGGGGGGGGGGGGGGGGGGGGGGGGGGGGGGGACAATACGCACCTTGTTTGTAGGTGTATGGTACTTATTGCAATTTCATCCTCTATAGTGTGTGTGTTTGGAAGGGGGGGGGGGGGGGGCAATAATATGCACCCTTGTTGTAGGTGTATGGTATGGTATTTATTGCAATTTCTTGATGAGCATACTCGAAAGATATTTTCCATGCATTCATTCAACCGGACATGACTATGCTTCAACTTGCTGGGATTTGGCAAGTAAAAAACTCCTTAAGACCTCTTGAGAGCTTATACAGACGTTCTCTCAAACTTATTCTGCTCAAATCATCGTCCCTCCTGCTCAGTGATTACAAATATATTACTATCTGGCCGAGGGCGGCACCACAGCACAAGTCCCTGCCGCCGCAGCTCGCGCACGTGCGCTCAGTCCCTGCTGACGCGCATATTTCGCTACTTTTTTTTTTTTTTTTACGGGTAGCTAGACAACAACTGACAGTGTTGTGTTATGTGTCATAGAAAAGAACAAACACTCAACTAATCGACATGGTAATATCGAATCATTTACTTTCAATGTGTAAACACGACTGTGCGCTGAAAAACATGTCTGACAAGTAAAAATTCCGTTCTTTTACAACACCAAATCAGGAGATAAAGGGACAAAAAAACATTCAAATCTTACCTTACAAATCATCCAGGAGTTATCACGTAATCCATTTGAAAAAAAAAAAAAAAAAAAAAAAAAACAAACTTCCATGAGTTTTTCCGGAAAGATCAATACACTACGCGCACTGTTCTGTTTCACAGTCATGTTGATATTTGGCCGATGGAGTGTTTCTTTTCACTGGATGAACGATTCAATGGGTGTAAGTTTCTAAAGTACCCTGGTACAAAGACTACTGTTGATAAAAACGCGCAATAATACACCATAAAAATAAAAGAAAAAGATGAAAATAGCTGATCATGACGCAAGTTATATACAGCGCTTG
>JADBJO010004403.1:197500-199548 GCA_016801955.1 Conus betulinus | reverse complement strand
ACGTGAGCAAAAAAAAGAAAGGAAAATAATCAAGGAAGGGCAAGAAAGAAAGAAAGTAAAAAGACAACAGACATAGAAGGGCACCGTGAAATAAATTCAGCTCAGTGAATGCTCTGACACAATCATCGCAGCACATTTGAAAGCTTTTTACCTGCCCCCCCCCCCCCCCCCCCCCCCCCCCTACAATCTGGGGAAAAGTACGCTTTTTCTTGATTGGTTCATTTTTCTAGGCTTAATATATCGACTTTATCATTGGCTCCGCCCTCCCACAGCCCACCCCACCCTCTCTGTCTCTCTGTCTGTCTGTCTCTCTCTGTCTGTCTGTCTGTCTGTCTCTCTCTCTCTCTCTCTCTCTCTCTCTCTCCTCTCTCTCTCTCTCTCTCTCTCTCTCTCTCTCTCCTCTCTCTCTCTCCCCAGAAAGAGCAATCAGAATAAACATCTAAGAAGATGCTGTAGAAACACGGAAAAATACGGAAAAAAAAATTAAGTAAAGAAAAGAAGAAGCAAAACACATAAAAAAAGAAAGGAAAAAAAAAAAAAAAGGAAGAAAGATGAGTAAAAAAAAAGAAAAAAAAGGAAGGAAAGAAGACATGATACGAAAGGAAAGAAAAATCAGGTAAGGAAGATAGATGAGAAACAAAAGAACAAATAAGGAACGACAAAGAAGAGAAAAGAACAAAGAAAGACAAAAAGAAGAGAGGGACGAGTAATTGAAAAAAAAAAGGAAAAAAAAAATGGGAAAAAAGGAGAAAGAAAAATACAAACCATTCATTACAAGCGAAAGAAGAAGAAAGGAATCCAAAAGGTTAGAAAGGAAACAATACCGGAAAAAGAAGCGGGAAGGAAGCCGGGGGGGGGGGGGGGGGGGGGGGGGGAGAAAGAACAATACAAAGGAATAAAAGAAGGAAGGAAGACTTCAGCAACAACAAGAACAAAAGTGAAAAGGAGAAATGAAAAAAAAAAATAGTAATAAATGAGTGACAGGAAAAAAAGGGGGAAAAAAGAGAAAGAAATGAAGAAGGAAACAAATGAAGAATAAAGGGCTAAAGAAAGAAATAAAAGAAAAAGGGGAAGAAATAAAGGAAGGGGGAAAAAAGGGAGAAAGGCACGAAAGAAAAAAGAACAAGAAAAAGAGAGAAAGACATGCATGAAAGAACAAGGCACAATGGAGTGGAATCAGCTCAGTGAGTGCTCTGACACAACCCTCGTTGGAAAAGCTCCCCACCCCGTCCCTCTCGAATCTGAGCAAGTGTATGCTTTCTCTTGATCGGTTCATCTTTCTGGGCTTCAAATGTTGACTTCGCCATTGGCTCTGCCCCTGTCTCTACCCCCTCCCCTCTCTCTCTCTCTCTCTCTCTCTCTTCTCTCTCTCTCTCTCTCTCTCTCTCTCTCTCTCTCTCTCTCTCTCTCTCTCTCCCTTCTCTTCTTCCCTCCCTCTCTGGGAAGAGCCATCACAATAAACATCTAAGAACATGCTTCCGAAACACTGAAAAATCAGTAAAATGAAAACAAAAACAAACTAAAGAGAAAAAAAAAAAAGAAAACAAAAAAGAAAGACCAAACAAACACATAAAAAAAGAAATGAAATTAGACAGGAAGACTGGAGAAAAGGGGGGAAAGAGAGGGTAAAAAGGAAGGAAGATACAAATACAAGAGGAAGGAAGGAAAAGAAGGAGGACAGAAGAAAAGAAAGAAAGAAAGAAAGAAAGAAAGAAGAGAAGAAACAAAGGAACAAATAAAGAACAAAAAAGGAAAGAAAAGAACAAAGAAAGACAGAAAGAAGCAAGGGCGAATAATGGAGGGAAAGTGGAAAAAAGGAGTAAAAAGGGGGAGGAGGGGGCAATAAAAAGAAGAGAGAAGGAATGGACCAAGAAATTTAGAAAAGGAAACAATACCAGAAAAGGGAGATTGGAAGGACGGAAGAAATCAGTAATAAAAGATGCAAAGAAATAAAGGAAGAAAGGAAGAGTTAAGGAACAAAAAAAAGACAAAAAACGAAAAGAAGTGAAAAGCAAAACAAAAAAACAAAAAAAAAAAAAACAGTGACA
>JADBJO010004403.1:182500-190000 GCA_016801955.1 Conus betulinus | reverse complement strand
GGGAGGCAACCCTGGCTGGCTGGCTCACTGAGCTGGTCAACGAAACTCGAAAAGTCACAGGGTGTGACGTCACAAGGTCTGTATTGTTTTTTAGCTCGTTCTTTTGGACAAACGCTCCAGGCTAGCAGACAGAAGGTGGGTGGGTGGGTGGAGGAAGGTTTTAGTTCATGGTCTGGACTATTTCGCTCGACCCCTATCCCTATCTTCCTCCTTCCTCCTTCCCCCCACTCTCCTTCCCCCCTACTGCCCCCTTCCCCTCCCCCAACCTCCGCCCCCATGTCCTCTGCAGTCGCATCGGAAAAAGACCTGTCCTTTTTTTCTTTTCTTTCTTTCTTTCATTCTTGCTCTCTTTCTCGTAGTTGTTCTTTTTGTTGTTGTTGTTGTTGTCCTTAATCTTTCCTGCTACTTCTGCTTCTTTTTCTTTCTTTCTCTCTGTCTGTCTGTCTGTCTGTCTGTCTGTTGCTGTTGTTGTTGTTCTTGTTGTGTTTGTTGTTGTTGTCGTCGTTGTTGTTGACTCTTCTTCTTCTTCTTCTTCTTCTTTTCTTCTTCTTCTTCTTCTTCTTCCTCTCAACAAAGGTTCCACCTTTCGAACACACATTAGCCTAGATGAGGCAGTGACCTTTTTATGTATGTGTGCATGTATGTATGTATGTATGTATGTATGCATGTATGTACGTATGTACGTACGTATGCATGTATGCATGTATGTATGTATGTATGTATGTATGTATGTATGTATGTATGTATGCATGTATGTATGTATGTTTGTATGTCAGTGTATGTGTATATGTTTGCATGAAAGCTTATCTCCTCCTATTTTTTCAATCTAAGATATAAGAGCAAACTTTGTTTATAATTCAATATTTCTTGCAGTCATTGCAACACCAAGCTGCTCTGAAAATTGCTGGAATGGTGCTCAGTTACTTACCCTTGGAAATATTAGTTTATTATAGTTCAGTCCCTTGCAGATTAATTCCAAGAACCGGCCCTCAGCACTTGTGTCTTAAGATGTTATCTTTTTATATTTTCTACCTTTCACATGAAAATGTAGCTTATTTTGTTGCTTCATGATTTTCTTTGGCTTCTTAGGAGGGACTTCTGGTGTTTTTCTTGTTGAAAACTCAACAAACATACTATGGTATTGCACACCAGCCTTTTTCTGGGATAGCATTCTGCTTAAAGCCTAAAAGGCAGAAGAATTAAGTTAGAACTTTTTGAGGTCACTGAGAAGAAACAATCAGGTTTCGAAATAGCGATGTCTGACCAGAACTTATGATATGTTAGTGAGTTTCTTCCCCTTTGAGATTGTCTTCCCCTTGGAGACTATAAGCATGCTGAAGGCTCATTTTGAGAAGCATCTATTTAGCCCCATTCACCCACTCAAGTACATACTGTAAGTTAGGCAGAATTATCTGTCACTGCAGATATGAAAGCTTCTCTCCCCCCTATTTTTTTCAATCTATGACATAATAGCAAGCTTTGTTTGTGTTATATATATATATATATATATATATATACGTTTATATATATATATATACTTACGTTTTACATCTATATAAATATGCATGTATGTAAGGCGTAAGTATGTATTATTTATTTACATATGTACGCACGTGTATGTACTGTGCATGCAAGTATGAATGTATGTATATATATAGTATACGTGTACTTGTTTATTTATTTGTGTACTTATTTCTTTACTTATCTATCTATTCATTCATTCATTCCTCCATTCATTGACCTTCTGACAGCTCCCATTTACACTGGGCCTTTCGAAGGCGTGGAGAAGATCCGGCTGCTGGCCTGCACCTCAGACACGGCTGACGAGGCCATCATCATGGTCAGGCTCGTCGACGCCCGCTACAACGACTCCTCCCTGGTCTCCATCAATCTGCGCTCCAGCCAGTGCAAGGCCAGCCCCGTCTTCACCGCCTGTGACCTTGACCCGGTGAAGCACAAGGTGACCTTGAAGGCCATCATCAGCGACTTGGAGGAGGGCGAGGTTCGAACCTACGGCTGCGTGATCATGCGCTTGGAGCAGGAAGCAGTGTCCGAGACCCATTTGATCAATGTGTCCTACACAGGTGAGGGAGTGGGGGGGGGGGGGGGAGGTTATGGGGGAGGGGGTAGGGGTGGGGTTTGGGTGAGGGCTAGAGGAAACGAAGGATGGTGGGACGGTGTGGAGGTGAGGGGTGGGGGGACGAGCGGGGGGGGGGGGGGGGGGACAGAGAGGGCCTTGGAGAGGGGAGGGGTGGGTGGGTGGAGGGTTAAGGGGTAGGTTGTGGTTGATGTGGGTGGGGAGAGAGGAATAGGGGAAACGAAGGGCGGTGAGGAGGGGGGGGGGGGGGGGGGCGGAGAGGACTGGGATAGGAGTGGGGTGTGTGTGAGAAGGGGATAGGTGGGTGAAGGAGTAGAGGGTAGGTTGTGGTTGTTGTTGTAGGCGGGAAGGGAGAGGATAAATGTGGGGGGTGGTGTGTGTGTGTGTGTGTGTGTGTGTGTGTGTGTGTGTGTGTGTGTGTGTGTGTGTGTGGGGGTGTGTGTGAAGTTTGAAGTCTTTGTGGAGAGAGAGAGGGCCATTGCCCTCATGAAGGGGTGCTAGCAAGTACAATCACAAAAAGCACCCTAAGGATACACACAGACATAACCAATATATGTTCATAAACTATTCTAAGATAACATGGAAGACCACGGTTTGAACGTTTAAAAAGATAAAACGACAAATTTCTGACTGTTTGTTCACAAGTTCACACCAAAAGAAGTGCTAATCTGAAGTGATTTCGGACTTTATAATACTTCAAAGGTATATACTGAGCTCTTAATTTTTGCAGGACAGGACAACATAAAACAAAATGAACTTCACTTTCTATCTCCTCTTTGCAGAGTTGGCATAATAAATCTGCATGCTATGGGGACGGTGACGATAATAGTGCACTGCAATTTCAGAAATACCGAGTCTGAATCTAGAAGTTACGTATTTTAAATGCCTGTCCAGATTCAACAATAGATAGTTTTTAACATTAGGCGCAGTGCAAAAAGATCTATACACGTTACATCTTTCGCTATTACTGACATGATAATTCCATTCTTGCCATCTGCATGCAATCAGTCTATCTCTAAAAATCAGCCAGACATAACCAAACCCATACATATATAATTTACAGCGAACATTTGAGGCCCAGTTTCTTTTGTCACGTTCGTGCAAATCATACAACATACAATATGCCTTATATGGTAATATATGCTCATCCATTCTAGTCAATTTTAACCAAAACTTAATACATTTTAAAGCAGAATTCACATATAGGACATCTGTTCGTTTCTCCATACATATATCAGATTGTTTGGTGTTCGTATGTCGACGCCTAAGAATCGTTTGAGTCCAAAACAATGTACTTTTTCACTGTGTAATGCTGCATTGTCTAGTCCCTATAATTCCGCACCGCACTGAACCACTGGCTGAATCTGAGAGTCAAATAATTTTAGAAATGTGCTTAGAGAGTTATTTTTCAACTTGTACAACTTTTGCAATATACATAACAAAGCATTTTTGGCTCGACTAGAAAGATTATTGCACGCTGCTACAAAACTAATTCTTGTAGAAAAATAAATTCCAGGTATTTGTACACATTTACAACAGGCATGATTATTCCATTCTAAGTCCATTTCTCGCTAGCAGATACATAACCCCCTTTCCTAAAACACAACAACATTACTTTTGTTCATATTCACCTTCAAGTGTAACGCTGACGCTGCACGACACAGACTATTGATCTGTGTTTGCAGGGCAATAACCGTTTCAGCCACTAACGCCACATCATCAGCCAGTAATAAAATAAACAGCTCAAAGTAATCGTGTGAAAAGATTGCACCATGTCTGCCTCCTCATATCACTTCGAGTGCTAATTCATTGATAAAATAAAGAAAACAGTAAAGGGATGCAAACATCTCCTTGTTTTACCCCCACGAGTACATTTGATGGTTTCCGTCAGTTTAGCGCCACATCTGACCCTAGCTTTTATATTCATGTACATACTACGAATAGATTTATACAGTTTGCCTTTAATTCCATTTTTCAAAAGTATCGGCCATAACAAGTCCCTTTCTATAGAATCAAATGCCTTTTCAAAATTCATGAAGGCAACGTGTGTGTGTGTGTGTGTGTGTGTGTGTGTGTGTGTGTGTGTGTGTGTGTGTGTGTGTGAATATGGATGAGTTGTCTGGTTGGGTACTGTATGAAGTCTTTACCAAATCGTAAATCGCCAATTAGCCAAGAGAGAGAGAGAGAGAGAGAGAGAGAGAGAGAGAGAGAGAGAGAGAGAGAGAGAGAATGACAATGACAATGTTTTAATGTCAGCCTCCAGCCGCCTATAATAGGTACACGTAAACAATGTAGTGGCTATCCAAACAGATGGATGACAGGAATCAATTTAAATCTATAGCAATAATATGTTCTTCCCTGTGCCTTAGTGCATAAAAAATATACATAGCTACATCACGAATGACTCTGATTTCCTCACTACACAATAAATGTCGGCACTTTACCTCGGTTGACCAGTTAACCTTTAAACGCTTTGATATATATTTATCTCTAAGTAATGCGTAAACTTTGCATCGAAAGAAAAAATGTAGTTCATCTTCACCATTCTTACAAAATGGGCTCTGCATATCCTCAGAATTATTTTTCCTCTAGCGTCTATTTATCTTTAAATCATTTATGCCTAATCTGAGTCTGGTGAGTGCTGATCTAAATTTGTTAATGGTTATATTGATTAGTATTGTTCACGGTGTGGAAGTAATTTGAAAGAGCAATAGAATTTAAATCTGTCGCTGTCCTTAATCTTGGATTCCCATGTCTGTTGAAAAACAGTCTATCATTCTTTGAGTATTCTCAAGAACATTTTATCATTTCCAATCATTCCATTTATATACACACCTCTGAGAAACCCATACAGTTATCTGTCTAAACATGCTTTAATAGATGACACCCAATTATTCAACTCTTGACTGTCTTTCTGCTGCAGCCTTTAGTGCTGAATTATGCTGCATTAAATATGCTTGGTGTGGTAAACGTGTTGTGTCCATTTTCTGCAGAGAAAACCAGTATCGAAGACTAGATATAGTGCTATCTATATATAAAGGGTATCTTCCGGTTGGACCATGTGCCATTGTGTTCGGAGTCCTCAAGCTGACACCCCAAATCTTTTTACATGCAAATAGATGTACAGATCTGATTGTTTTCAATTGTGTGACACCCCAGATTTCCGAAGCTTACAACAGCATTGGTCTGACCTGTGCATCAAACAACTGATAAACATTGTCATATTCATTCCTCCCAAACTCCACATTGTTTTAAGAATATCAACGATTTTTGTCTTGCCCTCCGAACTACTTCTTCTACAGCACATTCAACTGATACTTTTAGTTGTAAGAGTAAAGCCTAGGTACCTATAGCTATACCTAAATTCACCTTTAGTCCTAATTTATCTGATGCGTTGGCTAAGTTATTCCATTGATTATGTAATCCTAGAGAGAGAGAGAGAGAGAGAGAGAGAGAGAGAGAGAGAGAGAGAGAGAGAGAGAGAGAGAGAGAGAGAGAGAGAGAGACTGACACTGACACTGTGTCAGAGAGAGAGAGACAGACAGACAGAGACAGAGAGAGACAGACAGACAGACAGACAGACAGAGACAGACAGACAGACAGACAGACAGACAGACAGAGAGTTTATAAATTCTTTACAAGCCAGTAAGTCAGCCAATGAGAGAGAGAGTTGTGGTAATGGAGGGGTCGAATGGAGAGAGGGAGAGAGAGAGAGAGAGTGAGAGAGAGAGAGAGAGACAGACAGACAGACAGAGACAGAGAGGGAGAGAGAGAGAGAGAGAGAGAGAGAGAGAGAGGACAGACAGACAGACAGACAGAGACAGACAGACAGACAGACAGACAGACAGAGACAGACAGACAGAGATATACAGAGGGAGAGAGAGAGAGAGAGAGTTTTATAAACTCTTTACAAGCCGTCAAGTCAGCCGTTCAGAGAGAGAGTTGTGGTAATGGGGGGGGGGGGGGGGGGGGGGGGGGAATGGAATGAGAGAGGGAGAGACAGGGAGAGAGAGGAGAGAGACAGACAGACAGGACAGAGACAGACAGACAGACAGAGAGGGAGAGATAGAGAGAGGGAGAGAGAGAGAGACAGTTTATAAACTCTTTACAAGCCATCAAGTCAGCCGTTCAGAGAGAGAGTTGTGGTAATGAGGGGGTGGAATGGAGAGGGAGGGAGAGAGAGAGAGAGAGAGAGAGAGAGAGAGGAGAGAGAGAGAGAGAGAGAGAGAGAGAGAGAGAGAGAGAGAGAGACAGACAGACAGAGGGAGACAGACAGACAGAGAGGGAAAGGGGAGAGAGAGAGAGAGTTTATAAACTCTTTACAAGCCATTAAGTCAGCCGATGAGAGAGAGGGTTGTGGTAATGAAGGGGGTGGAATGGAGAGAGAGGAGAGAGAGAGAGAGAGAGAGAGAGAGAGAGAGAGAGAGAGAGAGAGAGAGAGAGAGAGAGAGAGAGAGAGATTGGTCAGTATGATTTCACAGCTGGGATGGGATACATATTTATTTGCGATGCATACATTTCTTGATGTTATTTTTCTATGATTTATACATTATTCATGTCTAAGTTAATTATGTGCGTGTTTATGTATTGAATTATTCATTTATTCCTCTTTCTTTCTGTTTGTTTCACACAGTGCCGTCAACGACCACCACTACCACCACTTCCACGACAGGTAAGCTGTGTCTTTATGTGTGTGTGTGTGTATATCTGTGCGCGCGTATGTGCATGCGCGCACATGCACATGTGTTTATGTGTATGGCTTTGTGTGTGAAGGTCAGTGTGTGTGTGTGTGGTGTGTGTGTGTGTGTGTGTGTGTGTGTGTTTATGAGAGAGAGATGAGGAGAGAGGAGAGAGAGAGAGAGAGAGAGAGAGAGAGAGAGAGAGAGAGAGGGAGAGAGAGAGAGAGAGAGACGCGAACGAATGAATTATATTTTAAGAGGGTAGTGGACTAAGTATAATTACTTTTTTTTACATCCAGCGCTCTGGGCAAGAAAAAAAAATCGATACATAGTAAAAAACAAATCAAACAAAATACATGAAAAAATGCATCAATTAATTGGATGAGAACCTTATCAAAAAAAGAAGACAGAAGAAAAAAGAATACAATAAACAAACACCAGAGAGAGAGAGAGAGAGAGAGAGAGAGAGAGAGAGAGAGAGTGTGTGTGTGTGTGTGTGTGTGTGTTCTTGTGTGTTCTGTGTGTGTGTGTGTGTGTGTGTGTGTGTGTGTGTGTGTGTGTGTGTGTGTGTGTACCATTTTCTGGCTCCCTGACACACCCTCCCCCTCGTCTGTCTGTCTGTCAGTCTGTCTGTCACTCTTGTCATTTTGTCTGTGCTTGCCTCTGTCTCGGTGCATCCACGCTCGGATACTCCTCTCTCTCCGTCTCCGTCTCTGTCTGTCT
>JADBJO010004403.1:175000-177500 GCA_016801955.1 Conus betulinus | reverse complement strand
GCGTAATTGCGCTTGTCCCCTTTCTCGGAGCTGTCAACATTCCAACATTCTCCTGTCTAACGTTTCACTCAAATATTGACACACTGTTAGCCTAAAAAGAAATACATGTGGTGTATGTGGGTGGAAAAAACTATGGGAGTATGTAATAAACAAAAGATAAGTCTTTCCGATCTCTCACGATCTTATCCTCTTTACGTAGAAGATGAAATTATTTTTCGTGTGTAAGAAACTGACTCAGAGACCTGGTTGTCTATAGAAACTCTCTCTCTGTGTTGTTCGCCTCACTTGTTTTTGTAAGTATTCATTTATGCGTCGGATCACACGATTCGTCGAATTTCAAAAGCTCGCCTCAGGTGATACTCACCAATATCCCCTGTCATCTGTGGTAGCGTTCGGGGGTGGGAGGTAGTTGGTGTTGTGTGTGTGTGTGTGTGTGTGTGTGTGTGATACAGTCAGTGTTTTTATTCGGCTTGTTTGTGTCGTAATGAAGACGAATTGAGCTTAAGTGAGATATGAGTAGGCAAAATGTGAGTGGCCAAAGCGCGACTGGCCAATACGTACTTAGACAAACTTGATTTGGCAAAACGTGACTAGGCAAAAATGTGATCAAACGAATGTGATAAGACGAAACATGATTAGGCAGAACGTGATTAGATAAACATGAATGGACATCACATGACATGATTGGGCAAACGTGATCAGGTGAAACGTGACTAGGCAAAACGTGATTTGGCAAAACATAATGATTGGAGGAAACGTGACTGGACAAGACGTGACTGGGCCAAACGTAATTGGAAGAAACATGACTGGGCAAAGACGATCCGGCCTAACGTGGTTGGGCCGAACGTGATTAGGCGAAAAATGATTGATCTAGTTGCAAAGTGAAACGACTGCAGGCGGAAATCTAAACAAACGAGTCACAAGACAAAACACAACGCGTTTCGACCTCTTAGGTCTTCTTCAGGTGAAACAAAAGTGAAACAAATAACGAAAATGCACTTAGCTTTGATCGCTTCAGATTGCTTCTGTGTTCAGCGCAAGGAAGAAGGCGTTGAATGATTCAGCGCGCCTTCTTCCTTGCGCTGAACACAGAAGCAATCTGAAGCGATCAAAGCTAAGTGCATTTTCGTTATTTGTTTCATTTTTGTTTCACCTGAAGAAGACCTAAGAGGTCGAAACGCGTTGTGTTTTGTCTTGTGACTTGTTTGTCCACGTTTCTCTGGGCGGTTCGCTGACATTTATTTAAGATTTGAAAAATGAGTGGTTAATTTGGACAAAACCTGGCTGGGTGAAACGTGATTAGGCAAAACCTAATTGGGAAAAACGTGATTGGACGAAACGTGATTGCACAAAACGTGAGTGGGTGAGACGTGATTTGGCAAAACGTGATCAGCCAAAAAGTAAATGGGCGATACTTGGCAGGAGAATACGTGGCGCGCCGATGAGAAAATACTGTTTGGGTGAACAGCGAATGGCTATGTAGGTCAAACGATACGTTCTACTCAGGGTTTTTATGGGGTGCAGGAATGGATGGTTTGTATGGGTGCAGCAATGGATGGTTTGTTTGGGGTGCAGCAATGGATGGTTTGTATGTGGTGCAGGAATGGATGGTTTGTATAAGGTGCAGCAATGGATGGTTTGTATGGGGTGCAGCAAATGGATGGTTTGTAAAGGGTGCAGCAATGGATGGTTTGTATGGGGTGCAGAAATGGATGGTTTGTATGGGGTGCAGCAATGGATGGTTTGTATAGGGTGCAGCAATGGATGGTTGTATGGGGTGCAGCAATGGATGGTTTGTATGGGATGCAGGAATGGATGGTTTGTATAGGGTGCAGCAATGGATGGTTTGTATGGGGTGCAGCAATGGATGGTTTGTATAGGGTGCAGGAATGGATGGTTTTGTATAGGGTGCAGGAATGGATGGTTTACATGGGGCGCAGGAATGGGTGGTTTGTATGGGGTGCAGCAATGGGTGATTTTTATGGGGTGCAGGAATGGGTGGTTTGTATGGGATGCAGGAATGGTGAGTTTTTTATGGGGTGCAGGAATGGGTGATTTTTATATGGGGTGCAGGAATGGGTGGTTTGCATGGGGTGCAGGAATTGGGTGGTTTGTATGGGGATGCAGGACATGGGTGATTTTTTTATGGGGTGCAGGAATGGGTGGTTTGTACAGGGTGCACGAATGGGTGGTTTGGCATAGGGTGCAGGAATGGGTGGTTTGTACAGGGTGCACGAATGGATGGTTTGCATGGGGTGCATGAATGGGCGGTTTGTACAGGATGCACAAATGGATGGTTTGCATGGGGTGCATGAATGGGTGGTTTGTACAGGGTGCATGAATGGGTGGTTTGCCATAGGGTGCATGAATGGGCGGTTTGTACAGGGTGCACAAATGGATGGTTTGCATGGGTTTGAATGGGTGGTTTGTACAGGGTGCATGAATGGGTGGTTTGCATAGGGTGCATGAATGGGTGGTTTGTATGGGGTGTAGGAATGGT
>JADBJO010004403.1:127500-152500 GCA_016801955.1 Conus betulinus | reverse complement strand
AAACGTAAATAAACACAGAAGTTGGCCAGTTTCAGTTAATCTGATAAGACAGGAGGAAGAAGCCATCTGTCAAAGGGAAGCGATTCCAGACTACTCTAAATACCCTCTAAACTCCAAGATGACCCCTCCTCCTTCACCTTCCCCCGTCTCCCATGTCATCGTGAACGGCTGAAGAAAGATAATCGGAAGTGAACTACCAAGGCCAGTGTGTGGTGACTGAAAAACAAATTTGTTCACTTGGATTTAAGTCTCTTCACGATTCGGTAGGGGAAGTAAAACGTGAACGGGTAATTAGTTCGACACACAAGTGGTGGCGTCGGAAGAGGAAGACGTTTTGGCACATACGGGAGGTGGGGGGGGAGAGGGGGGGGGGGGGGGGGGCGTCTGAACCAACAAGCTTTTTGACAAAAAGAAAAAGAAAAATTCATCGCAGTTTATCGTCCATGTTGTCAAATAAAGAAATGGGAGACAGAGGGCGGGGTAGGGGATGGGGGTGAGGGATGGACTGGTGGGAGGACTGCCGGGTGTGTGTGAGTGGGGGGGAGGGGTGCTCTCATCTTCCAAATTCATGTAAAAGCCCGGATGGAAGGAGTGGATCTTTTATTTTCTATTGTTCCAAGTTTTTTTTTAAGGGAAAATAAACAAATAGACAAAAACCGTGTGTGTGTGTGTGTGTGTGTGTGTGTGTGTGTGTGTGTGTGTGTGTTGGGGGGGATATCCGAGTCGAATTCAAAATGTTCATGAACACCAGGTAGAGAACGGAGAGGAAGGGGGGTGCGTGTGAAAGCGGTGAATGGGGTGGGGTGGGGGTGGGTCGGGGGTGGGGACCACATTATAATATTCAGCCCATTTTTTGTTTATTCAGAGAAGCAAAACGAGGCAGTCCGATGCATTTTGAGCCAAGGTACCGCCCCTAACACGTCTCTCCACAATCAGTCTGAGCCAAGATATCACCCCTATCACGTCTCACCACTCACAGAGCCAAGATATCACCCCTAACCACGTCTCTCCACTCTCAGTCTGAGCCAAGATATCACCCCTATCACGTCTCACCACAATCAGTCTGAGCCAAGATATCACCCCTATCACGTCTCACCACTCACAGAGCCAAGATATCACCCCTAACACGTCTCACCACTCACAGAGCCAAGATATCACCCCTATCACGTCTCTCCACTCACAGTCTGAGCCAAGATATCACCCCTAACACGTCTCACCACTCACAGAGCCAAGATATCACCCCTAACACGTCTCACCACTCACAGAGCCAAGATATCACCCCTATCACGTCTCTCCACTCACACTCTGAGCCAAGATATCACCCCTAACACGTCTCACCACTCACAGAGCCAAGATATCACCCCTAACACGTCTCACCACTCACAGAGCCAAGATATCACCCCTAACACGTCTCACCACTCACAGAGCCAAGATATCACCCTATCACGTCTCTCCACTCACAGAGCCAAGATATCACCCCTATCACGTCTCACAACTCTCAGTCTGAGCCAAGATATCACCCCTAACACGTCTCTCCACTCAGTCTGAGCCAAGATATCACCCCTATCACGTCTCTCCACTCTCAGTCTGAGCCAAGATATCACCCCTAACACGTCTCACAACTCTCAGTCTGAGCCAAGATATCACCCCTAACACGTCTCTCCACTCTCAGTCTGAGCCAAGATATCACCCCTAACACGTCTCTCCACTCTCAGTCTGAGCCAAGATATCACCCCTAACACGTCTCTCCACTCTCAGTCTGAGCCAAGATATCACCCCTAACACGTCTCTCCACTCTCAGTCTGAGCCAGATATCACCCCTAACACGTCTCTCCACTCTCAGTCTGAGCCAAGATATCACCCCTAACACGTCTCTCCACTCTCAGTCTGAGCCAAGATATCACCCCTAACACGTCTCTCCACTCTCAGTCTGAGCCAAGATATCACCCCTAACACGTCTCTCCACTCTCAGTCTGAGCCAAGATATCACCCCTAACACGTCTCCACTCCACTCACAGAGCCAAGATATCACCCCTAACCACGTCTCTCCACTCTCAGTCTGAGCCAAGATATCACCCCTATCACGTCTCACCACAATCAGTCTGAGCCAAGATATCACCCCTATCACGTCTCTCCACTCACAGTCTGAGCCAAGATATCACCCCTATCACGTCTCTCCACCACTCACAGTCTGAGCCAAGATATCACCCCTAACACGTCTCACCACTCACAGAGCCAAGATATCACCCCTAACACACGTCTCACCACTCACAGAGCCAAGATATCACCCCTATCACGTCTCTCCACTCACACTCTGAGCCAAGATATCACCCCTAACACGTCTCACCACTCACAGAGCCAAGATATCACCCCCTAACACGTCTCACCACTCACAGAGCCAAGATATCACCCCTAACACGTCTCACCACTCACAGAGCCAAGATATCACCCCTAACACGTCTCACCACTCACAGAGCCAAGATATCACCCCTATCACGTCTCTCCACTCACAGAGCCAAGATATCACCCCTATCACGTCTCTCCACTCACAGTCTGAGCCAAGATATCACCCCTAACACGTCTCTCCACAATCAGTCTGAGCCAAGATATCACCCCTAACACGTCTCTCCACTCAGTCTGAGCCAAGATATCACCCCTAACACGTCTCACAACTCTCAGTCTGAGCCAAGTCTCACCCTAACAACTCTCAGTCTGAGCCAAGATATCACCCCTATCACGTCTCTCCACTCAGTCTGAGCCAAGATATCACCCCTATCACGTCTCTCCACTCTCAGTCTGAGCCAAGATATCACCCCTATCACGTCTCTCCACTCTCAGTCTGAGCCAAGATATCACCCCTATCACGTCTCACCACTCTCAGTCTGAGCCAAGATATCACCCCTATCACATCTCTCCACAATCAGTCTGAGCCAAGATATCACCCCTATCACATCTCTCCACAATCAATCTGAGCCGAGATATCACCCCTTATCACATCTCACCACTGTGCCGTACAGGAACACACACACTGTGCCATGACTTGATGTGTTAATTTCTTTTCTTTCTTTGTCTCCTCCCCCCCCCCCCCCCCCCCTTCCCTTTGCTATTCCCATGTCTCTTTCGCTTCAAATTAGGGAATGGGAAGGAGGCGGGGGGGGGGGGGGGGGGGGGGCAGAAAGTTGCCAATATTTTCATTGGGTAGGGGATGGGGGTAGGACTAGGGGTAGGGTCTGTGTTCCACTATATCATCTATGGGCCTCTCCCTTTCGCTACATACAATCTCTTCATGTCTGTGCGGCGTCTCTCTCTCCTCATTTTTTCCCATGTCTCACTCACACTGTCTTTTTGTTTTGTTTCTTTCTGCCCCTAGCTCCGACGCCACAGTGAAGTGTTGTGTGTTTGTTTATTTTTAAATCATGACAGCGTGAAGTAGATGACTGTTGGATGGTCCTGCCGCGCGCAGTACCAACTGGCACGTGCTGTCCCCCCACCTCTTCACGTGCAAACAAACAAACAAACAATACGTGCATTTTGTCGAGAGTCTCAGTTCATCATGAAGGGCGAGGAAGCGGCTCATCAGTGCGATACGGTTCTAAAGGAACGCAGACGATGATGATGACGGCGACGAACAATCCCACATGTCAAGTGGGGCTTTCGAGTGCCCTTCTCTTCCCGATAGCATCCTCTTGAAGAAGACCCGGATGTTGCCAGTTGAGGAATAACGATGTTCACGTGATCTCGGTCTCGATCCTTTTTTGTCTTGTGACAAACCAACCCTCACCCTCTTCTCTCTCTTCATCCTCGTTGATAAGAGCCTGATTGGCTATTACACTGGAAAAAAAATTAAAGGACGTACCTATCTCAGATTCAACATGAACAAATGCTATAATCCGAATTTCCTGGACAGAAGATTTGGGATTGAGTTACGGGCTTTCTAGATGGGCCGCCCAACGTTCCGTCAACTTAGCTGTTGTGGTTGGCACTAACGATGGAGTCAATAACATGCATTTAGGGTAATACCAAGGATGTCAAGGATGGAGTCAGTAACATGCATTTAGGGTTAATACCAAGGATGTCAACGATGGAGTCAGTAACATACATTCGGGGTTAATACCAAGGATGTCAACTCAGTGTTCCTCCACTTCTGTTTGCCACATTTCCCGCGGGCTGGAGGGTTCGGTCCTATGTTCCACTGTGTGTACATTCCCGGTGCTCCCTCCTTTCTTCATGTCTCTGTAGATCTGTGTCTGTCCACCTAGATTTCTGTGTCTGATTCATCACTGTTTGTCTCTGCCCCTGTTTAGGGGGTTTACAGTCAGTTTACCAGGTCACCACCGTCACCACCTTGCTTCCCTCCATGAGGATGCTGGAAGGTCATTTAGTGTGAGCTGTCTCCCCGTCTCTTAGAAATCGTTGGGACGGTCATTTTCCCTTTTGGTTGCTGGCCTGTCACAGCACACGTTTGAAGTTTTGTGCATCTTGGAAGTCCGTTGTGTGTTTTGATTATCGTGTGATGATAACTACTGCTTCTACTACTACTACTACTACTACTACTACTACTGCTGCTGCTGCTGCTGCTGCTGCTGCTACGCTACGACTACTACAACCACTTCTGCTACCAGTGATAATGAAAATAATGATAATTAAGGTACC
Organism: Conus betulinus; assembly: GCA_016801955.1. Classification (NCBI taxonomy): domain Eukaryota; kingdom Metazoa; phylum Mollusca; class Gastropoda; order Neogastropoda; family Conidae; genus Conus; species Conus betulinus. Next base: position 147,847 of record JADBJO010004403.1, on the reverse strand, counting down.
ATGTTAATAACGACACACAGCAGCAACAACAACAATGATAATAATAATAGTAATAATAATAATAATGATAATTTTTGTTCTTGTTCTTGTAACTATCTTTTGGTGTCTGTTTGTGTTTACGTGGAGTATTTCCACATAGAAAAGACAGGTTCAAAGAGCAGACACCTAAAATTTTTATCCACGAATAATCAAATTTCAGTCCCTTCCCTCTCCATCTCTCTTTCGCTGGAGTGTAATTCCTTGCTGTGATCCCTTGTCACAGATCCAGGTGAGGGTTGTGACACAGTGATATTTTATTCTTCCCCTGTTGCTTTTGTGTCATTTTGCTGACAGACTGACAGACCGACCGACAGACACACAGACAGACAGACAGACACTCAGACATGATCAGCAACAACACTGTGTTAGTCGAGCGTGGCATGATCAAATGGCAGATCAGCTGCGGAAACCATTCTTCAGAACGATCTGTTCAAGCGTAAGAAAATAATGAAAACGAATACATAAAGAAATAAAAAGATGGCAATTTAGCACAATCAGGAGATAAAATTTCGTTGGTGCAGTGGTTTCTGTCACGGATCTACGACTGTGAGTTTACAGGTTCGAAATTTCATCAGGTGCATATCACAGTTGGCGATAAACAACAAAAAAGAAAAAAAAATATCACTATGCCCGGAATTTAGGTTGTTTCAGGCTGATACTGGAAGACGTGATCCCATATTCTGGTTTCATCTTTTTTCACAGACACGTGTACAAGAGCGTTGTTCCATCTTTACAACTAAACCCTACACGTGTTTGTATCTCCTGGGCCTGGGTGCATGACAGCCGAACGCCATTAAGAAAGGACGTGGTCGTGGAGCATAGCTGCTCAATGTGATCACTATCAGACTCAAAAGAGTTAACTCTGTGGTACTGCTCTGACTGACCTCATCTTGGTTTATTGTCATGAATGGAAAGAAAATGGGTTCTCAATCCGTGTCCCTTCATACTGTGCTCTTACAGCGACGTCTGTACCAGTGCCATTCTCTCGTTCCTATCTGTCCTCAGTATGGAAGGCAGTGGTATGTGAGTATACATCAGAGTAAACGTTGACCGACATATCTACAACTGTCTGTTACATCATTACCTATGCCATGGAAAAGATATTTTGAACACAATTTTGGTTGGTTTGCTTGTCCACAAGATTACTCAAGAAACGAAAGAACCCGTTTGAACCAGGTTTAGTGGAAAGATGGAGTGTTGCCTGGAGACGAACCCAGTAAGCTTTTTGTAGCAGATCCATGGCGCAGATCCGAATTTAACAACGGATCCCAGGTTCGTTCAGCAAGGTTATTAGAACTTTTCCAGTGAGCATGACCTCTGCGACGTTAGTGGCTACGTTCAGGCAACTATCTTTGAAGCTTTATATTTTCATAGAATATTGGAAACTTCCTGGAGATACAAACGTTGACATTTTCGAATTTTCCTTAACCTGCCACAAAAATGTATGGGAAGGAACTCTTTCAGTTCGTGCATACTATTACTTCCCCTGTCGGGAAATAAATTCCCAGGTCTGTAGTTTCCTAAGCGCCAATGTAGTCAGTGAAGAGTGACGACTAGACAAACAAGCAGGTTTTGTGAATGTCCTCATTTGTGTGAGACGGTCGACATTGACACACAGGGCTGTCTGTCTCAAATTGCCGAAATTAAACTCCGAATGGGTTAGAAGACAAGTGAGCCACTTCAGACATCCGTTGGATCGCGTAGCAGACTGGTTAAGCGCGCCATTGTGCGGTTTTCACGTGCTGAATGGCAGTAATTATTGACGAAGACAGTGAGAGTGACAGGTCGTTACACGACGTGTGGACAGAGACTAGGGAAAGTTTGAGGACTTTTCTTTTTCATTCTAGCTCCCTAGCTTTCCTCACAGGGCGAAATTCTGTCTGTCTGTGTCTGTCTGTCTGTCTGTCTGTCTGTCTCTCTCTCTCTCTCTCTCTCTCTCTCTCTCTCTGTATGTGTGCGTGTGTGTGTGTGTGTGTGTGTGTGTGTGTGTGTGTGTGTGTGTGTGTGGTGTGTGCGCGCGCGCGCGCGCGCGCGCGCGCGCGCGCGTAAATCTGAAACAACAGTAGCAGCATAAACCAATGACTGTAACAACTATAAGTACAAGAACAATAAAACAGTCACAAATAATATGGAAAACAAAAAAAAAAAAAAAATAGTAACCATGGAAAATGACATTTTATTACCGGAAACCAATCATAGGATATAAAGTGATAAAAGATTTTTTTTTGTGAGTGACAAATATTCAATGCCTCGTCGAGAGAACAAGCAGCTGCATGCGTATGTGTACGTGTGCAGGTGACACACACACACACACACACACACACACACACACACACACACACACACACACACACACACACACACACACACATACGTTTTACCTGTCACAGGAAAAAAAAAGTAAAATGTTTATATATTTTCAGCTAAAAATGCACAGTATATCTGGATTATCATAACAGTTAAAACAATGGTCTTTGCCCATAATTGAAACAATTATCAATGGTAAATAATGAAAAGCAATAACAAGTCTGAGGATATCAATGTTTATTAACTGTTTTGAATGGTCATGTACTACAAAAGCAGTCTCTTGCGTTTTTTTTTTTCTGAAATGTGTACAGTATGTATTTTTCTAAATGAATGTGCCCCTCATGAATGACAATGATCTGTTTACAGAGACGGGTCTTGTTCATATCAATTGCTTGTGCGTGTGTCTGTGTGTGTCTGTGTGTGTACACCTGGCTTTTAGCCCACCAACGTCTGTAACTAATGGTTTGAACTTGATCGGTCAACCACATACATAGACAGCCCTAGTATCCACAGAACTGTTCACTTTTTTTTTCTTTTTTTTATCTTCAGATTTCTGAAACACATTAAAGACACGATATTACGCAATATTCTGGCATCACAGTCAGAGAACACATTCTCTTAAAACGTGTCAACTGAAATGCCGGTACAAGATCCTGAAATCAAAGCCATACAATGTATCAAAGCTACAGATACCTGCAAAGTCCGACCGAGTTCACAAAACAAGCGAAAGCATCAAAGTTAGCGAATCGATCACAGCCACAGAACACACCAAAGCTTTACACGGCACCAGAGCTAGCTATAGAATGTACCCATCCTGCTCTGATTCCTGCTCTATTGATCTCCAACTCGGTTTCTGATGAAGCAGAAGATGAACGGGAGAGCACTCACGCCCGGTGCCCGCCATTGAACAAAGCGCGCTTCGTAACCAGTGTCAGAACGTCAATGATCTCTTTGACCAGTGAGACAGGGGGGTGAGGATTGGGCCAGGAGGCGCGGAGGCCATAGGCGGGGGGGGCCATAGGGGGGGGGGGCGGAAGGAAGGAGAAAGAGAATGGTTGGAGGAGAAGAGAGGAGACCACAGTCACCTATAGTGCTTCATAAGAGGCGCGCTATTGCCGTCCAATGGAGCTAAACCTGGCATGATGGGGTGAAGAGTTCGCAGCATCTGTTGTAGATGCAGCATCTGTTGTGTGATTGATCAATGGCAGCTCTTCTTCGTCTTCTTCTTCTTTCTACTCCTCCTCCTCCTCCTCTTTCTTCCTCCTTTTTCTCCTTCTTCTTCTTCTCCTTCTCCTTCTCCTCTTCTTCTTCTCCTCCTCCTCCTCCTCCTCCTCCTCTCCTTCTTCTTCTTCTCTCTCCTCCTCCTCCCAATTCTTCCTCCTCCTCCTCCTTCTTCTCCTTCCTTCTTCTTCTCCTCCTTCTTCATCTCCTCATTCTTCTTCTTCTTCCTCCTCCTCCTCCTCCTCTCCCTCCTCCTCCTCCTTTTTCTTCTTTTTTCTTCTCCTCGTCTTCTTCTTCTTCTCCTCCTCCTCCTCCTCTTCTTCTTCCCTTTTTCTCCTCCTCCTCCTCTTCCTCCTCCTCCTCCTCCTCCTCCCTCCTCCTCCTCCTCCTCCTCCTCTTCTCTTCCTTCTTCTTCTTCTTCTTCTTCTTCTTCTTCTTCTAGCTAGTCTGACTCGTTGACTCCCCTGTCCTTGTGTCCCTTTTCATTGACGGAAACGATGTTTTCTGGGTCCCCAAGCAGGCGTCTTGACTGCTTGCTGCCTGCAGGTTAAACTCTGGGTCACGGGCACAGGTTTGTTCTCTGACAGGCTGCGAGAGTGGTTCCTGGTTTCTCTCCCTTTCCCTTTGTCTCTGCCTCCCCAAGCTTTTACAGCTGTGTCTCACTCATACAGTGTGTCTCTTCTCCTCGGTTGAAGGTGTTAAAAATTGACTGAACAAGGTACCTCTACAACTGTGTTGTTTCCCACGGCAGGGTGCAGGAGGGGAGTAGAGGGGAAAAGAGGGTGGGGGATGCGTGGGAGGATGTGTCAGGATGAATTGTCTCACCGTCGTCTACAAATTTTATATCGGTAATCCCCCCCCCCCCCCCCCCCCTATTCTTGTATAAGTATTATTGTTATTACTATCAGCGCTATCACAACAGCTACTACTATTGCTACTACTACCACCACTGCTTTTACCACTATTACTTCTACCAGTACTACTGCTGCTGCTGCTGCTGCTATTGTTCCTATCTGTAAAAAATGATCAGTGTCTTTGAAATAGAAGCTTCGGAGCCGCAATTCTTATTTCTTTATCCTGTTATCAACAAAAAGTATGTGAAGTAACTCTTTCAGTCTGTGCTCACAATTACTCCCCCTGGTGGAAAATAATTTTTCTCTCGATGTCCACGTGCTTTCACGAATGCCATGATAGTAAAGAACTGATGACTGTGCAAACAAGCCGGCCCAGTGAAGGTCTTCATTTGGCTGAGACGACCAACATTGACACTCTTAACTGGCTGTCTCAAACTGCCCGAGCTGAAAGTCTGAAGGAATTAAAAGACAAGTGAGTCACTTCAGACACCCGTTGGATCGGCAGACTTGTTAACTGTGTCAATGTGTGGTGTTTCACGCGGTGAATGGCGGTCATTATTGACGAAGACAGTGAGAGTGACAGGTCGTTACTCTACGTGTGGATAGACGCTAGGTAAAGTTTGGGGACTTTTATTCCTTCTCCTCAGTTTCCCTGTCAGGGGCTAATCTCTCTCTCTCTCTCTCTCTCTCTCTCTCTCTCTCTCTCTCTCTCTCTCACTGGTGTGTGTGTGTGTTTTCAATGTGTGTGTGTGTGTGTGTGTGTGTGTGTGTGTGTGTGTGTGTGTGTGTGTGTGTTTGAGTGTGTACGTGTGTGTGTCTGTGTGTGTCTGTGTTTGATTTGGAGACTAGAATAGCAATATAAACTAATTGCTGCAACAGTGGTAAGTAGAATAATGACAGCTATAGAAAATGATAAGAAAAGAAAATAATAGCAACTGTGGAATATCACATTAAAAAAAAAAAACTAATGGACAATGAAATTATTAACCTTCAACTTTATTTGGCATCAGTTTGAAATCTCTTCAAATCTGTTGTAGGTGATAATCAGGCAGGGCATAACGTTTGAACTTCGTGTAAAAGAAAAGAGGAAGTAAACGTCAGTCATCTTTTCAGTACAAATGCACGTTATGTTCTGACTAATATGAGTGTTAAAACCCATATATTTAAGCCTGTGAATTCAACAAATCATCAATGGCTAATAAGGTAAATCAAGGTAAGAAGAAATCGTGAGGATGTGAAAATTGAGTTACTGCCTTGAATGATCATTTTCGAAAGTGACCAGTTTATAAATTAAGTAATGCTTCGAATGTTCATTTTCGAAAGTAACCAGTTTACTCCATTTCTTTTTCTTTGAATGTTTTCCTTGTGTGTGTGTGTGTGTGTGTGTGTGTGTGTGTGTGTGTGTGTGTATGCGCGCGCGCGCGCGAGCGCGCGTGCGTGCGCACGCATGCGTGCTTGTTTGTAATCCAATCAGCGTCAGTGAATCATTACCGGTAATTGAATTTGATTGGCCAGCTACACACACAGACATCCTGTATATCCTCAGATCTGTTCACTGTACTTTTTCATTTTAAATATCTGAAATCAGTACGATATTTTGTCACCAAAGCAGTTCCAGTACAAGATCTTGACATCAGAGCTAAAGAACGTATTAAAGTTACAGATACCAGCAAAGCTAGACAGAGTTCACAAGCTGAAGAAAACACCAAAGTCACGGAATCGATCCAACCAGAGAACACATCAAAGCTTTCTTTTCTTCTTCTTCTTCTTTTTTTTTTTTTTTTGTTCTTTTTCTTCTTCTTCTTCTTCTTTCTTCCTCTTCTTCTTCTTCTTTTGCTTCTTTGTTCTCCTCCTCCTTCTCCCTCTCCTCCCTCTCCTCCTCCTCCTTTTTTCTTCCTCCTCCTCCTCCTCCTCCTCTCTTCTTCTTTCTTCTTCTTCTTGTTCTTTCTGCTAGCAAGTACAGCTCTTTGACTTCTCTGTCAGTGTGACCCTTTTTGTCAATGGAAATGATTTTCTCTGAGTCTATGGGCTGGAGTCTTCTTTGCTGGTTGCCTATAGGTCTAAGCTGCCATCTCTGGCACGGGTTTGTTCTTCTTTGACAGGCTGTGAGATTGATTCCTGGTAGCTCTCCGTTTCTCTGGAAGTTTCTGTCCACACCTTTACGTGTGTCTCGTTCTCACAGTCTCTCCTTTGGCTCGTTTGGGGTGTTCAAAATCCACCCTAACAGAGCACCTGTCTCACTATCTTTCTTCCCCTGTCAAGCATGTTGGGAGGGTCTGTCAGTATGAATTGTCCCCCCCCCCCCCCCCCCCCCTCTTGGCGAAATTGTCTCTGTCTGTTCACCTCTTTGTCTGTGTCTCATTCACACTGTCTCTCTTGTCCCTTGCTTAGGGTGTTCAACATCTGTTCAAGCAAGGCACCATTACAGCTGTCTTGATTCCCCTGTCATGATAGCTAGACTAGAACGTTTGTCAGTAGGAGTGGCCTCCCTCTCTTGTAGCAATTACATGTCGGTAATTTCCCTTGTCTTCATTTGCATAGAGCACTCATCTCAGGTTTGAATTTTTGTATATTCCTTCTATATGTGATTATTCTCGTTTGATTATCATTAGTACTACTACATCTACTTCTACTGCTACTGGTACGATTACTATTCTTCCTACTTCTCTACCTACTCTTAACAATACTATCACTTCTGTGACTGCTGCTGCTGCTACTACGATAACTACTGCTACTATGACTATTACAACTCCTAACATTACTGCTGCTGTTGCTGGCACTACAGCTGCTGCTGCTACTTCTACTACTACTACTTCTACTACAACTACTACTACTACTGCTACTACTACTACTACTACTGCTACTGCTACTACTATCACCACCACCACTAATACTGCTGCTTGCAATACTGCAATGTGCGAAATGATAAGCCTCTATTGAAATAATATAATTTTGTAGAATATTGAAGCTAATGATAGAAATTATTTTCTTTATATTATCATGAAAAAGATACTTTCAAAATGATTCTTTCAGTCAATACTTACAATAACCTGGCTTGGTGAACACTGATTTTTCCCTACGATCTCTGAGTGTTCCTCCGAGTGCCCAAGCTAGCTCGTAAAGAACTGATGACTGTACAAACAAGCCGGCCTGATGGTTGTCTTCATTTGGCTGAGACGACCAACATTGACACTCTTAACTGGCTGTCTCAAACTGCCCAGGCTGAAAGTCTGAAGGAATTAAAAGACAAGTGAGTCACTTCAGACACCCGTTGGATCGGCAGACTTGTTGTTAACTGTGTCATTGTGTGGTGTTTTTCACGCGCTGAATGGCGGTCATTATTGACGAAGACAGTGAGAGTGACAGTGCGCTACACCCACGTGTGGAGACACGCTGGGTAAAGTTTGGGGACCTTTTTTTTTCTCTGTTTCCCTGTCAAAGGAAAATCTCTCTCTCTCTCTCTCTCTCTCTCTCTCTCCTCTCTCTCTCTCTCTCTCTCTCTGTCTGTCTGTCTCTCTCTCTCTCTCTCTCTCTCTCTCTCTCCTCTCTCTCTCTCCTCTCTCTCTCTCTCTCTGTCTCTGTCTCTCGTGTGTGTGTGTGTGTGTGTGTGTGTGTGTGTGTAGTTGATTTAGAAACTAGAATAACAACACAAACAAATTACTGCAACAGTCATAAGCAGAATAATGCTACAGCTGAAGAAAATGATAAGAAAAGAAATTATAGCAACTGTAGAATATCACATTCTGGAAAATTATAGCTACCATGGAACATCACCTTTTAAACGAGAAACCTGTCATGGGACTGTGAGATAATTCACTTTATTTCACATAAGTGTGAAAGTCAGTGCCCGACGTTTCAACTGATCAAAGTAACAGAAAAGAGAATGTAAATATTTGTCATCGTTTCAGTACAAATGTATATCATGTTTTGACTTGTATGGGTGTTAGAAAGATTCTATTTGAGCCTGTGAATCAATCAAATGATCAAAGACGAATAAGGTAAACCGAGGCAAGTAGAAGTCTTGAGGATATGAAAATTCGGTAGCTGCCTTGAACGATCACTTCTGAAAGTAATCAGTTGATAAAATAAGTTACTGTCTGGAATGATCATTTTCGAAAGTAACCAGTTTTTCCACCCTTTTCCTTTTCCTTGAAATGTTTTCACTAAGTGTCATATGATAAATGAAATATTTTTTTTACAGAAACTGAACCGTTCCCATTATTTGTATGCATGCGTATATATAGACTTCAACATAAGTTAAGGACCACACCGCAGAATGCTGTAGGTGCTTTCAAAATCAAATATCAAATAAAGGTTAGTAATTGCCAAGGTTTTCTGAACGCGACAGTCGTCAGGCCTTCTCAATAAATACTGCCCAGCATGCAACAGCTGCGCTGACTCCCCTTGAGCATGCAGAAAAGTGCTCTTGTTAGGCAAACACAGCTGCTTGTCAGCAATCCGTGCACACTGACTCGAACTGTGTACAGGTGAAAATCCTGATGCACGTGACAGCATGAAGGCATGGGAGTGTGTTGTGCTTACCACAATGGCCATAAAAGCCGTCGAATACCCGTTCTGAAACACGACACCAACGTGCCAGCGAGACGAAAGTTGAGAATTTCGATCGTGCCCGAGAGCTATCGCCTGGCTGCAGGACGGAGTAGGCGTCCGAGAGGCGGCCAGAAGGCTGCAAGTGTCACACTCGGTCATAATCCGTCTGAGACAGCGCCATCAAACACAGGCACCGTCCAGGAACGGCCACGCCCTGGGCGTCCCAAGAAAACCACACAACGTGAGGACCGGTACCTCTGCAGACAGGCCCTTCGGGAGACGACAACCACCACCGCCAATGCCTTGAGTCAGCAACTGCGTGCTTCCACCAACACAGCAGTAAGCGGGCAGACCACTCGGCGTCGCCTACATGCCGCCGCCTTGCGTTCCAGGCGTCCGGTGAAGAAGCCCATGCTGACTGCAGGTCACAGGGCACGCCGACTTGCTTGGTGCCAGGACCATTTGAGGTGGACTCGTGCTCACTGGGGCCATGTCCTGTTCACCGACGAATCGCGCTTCATGGTGAGCCCCAAAGACGGCCGCATCAGGGTGTGGCGGCGCCCACAGGAGCAGCTGCAAGATGACGCTATCCAGGAGGCGGCTGCTTTTGGAGGTGACTCCATTATGGTTTGGGGAGGCATCAGCCGACACTACAGGACTCCTCTCTACCATGTGGACGGCATGCTCAATGGGCAGCGCTACCTGCAGGAGATCTTACAGCCTCTGGTCACAGCGACCCTCCAGCAGATCGGACCCCAAGCTGTCGTCCAGGATGACAACGCCACACCATACCGCTGCAGGGCTCTCTCAACACTTTCATTCAGGAAGCTGGGATCACCAGGATGGCATGGCCTGCGAACAGTCCAGATCTCAATCCAATCGAGAACATCTGGGGAGAACTTGGCCGGCGAGTCCATGCAAACCGCCCACGTCCAGCTAATCGGGAACAGCTGCTGCACGTCCTGCGACAGGAGTGGGAAATCATCCCCCAGGCCGTCATCGCAAACACCATCAACTCCATGAGGCAGCGCTGTCTCGATTGTGTTGCTGCGCGGGGTGGACACATCCGTTTTTGAACAGATCAAAGAAACATGTTTGTGGATTTTCTTTCCCCAGGGTGGGTCTCTTTACATTGCTTTATCATCGCAAAAACATTACGCAATCCAAATGAAATTGCTTTAATTTGATTCACAAGGGTTGCAATTAAATATCTGTACACATGAAACGCGTGTACACATGGTATCGCGCGTGTTGCATTTGTTAGACAGATTGCAAGTGGTCCTTAACTTATGTTGAAGTCTATATATATATATGTGTGTGTGTGTGTGTTTGTGTGTGTGTGTGTGTGTGTGTGTGTGTGTGTGTGTGTGTGTGTGTGCGTGGTGTGTGTGTGTGTGTGTGTGTGTGTGTGTGTGTGTGTGTGTGTGTGTGTAATCCCATCAGCGTCTATAACTCATGCATTGAATTTTATTTTGGCCAGCTACACATACAGACAGCCGGTGTGTCGACGGATTTGTTCACTATGTTTTTTTTTTTCATTCAAATTGTCTACAACACATAAAACACACTCTATATAATTCGATACTTGATTCCTAAGTCGGAGAATGCATTCCCCAAAAACATTTCAACCGTTATATCCCAGTACAAAAGCCTACATCAAATATACAGATACCAGCAAAGCTGGACAGGGTTCACAAGCTAAAGAAAGCATCAAAGTCGGGGGGAATCGATCACAGCCACAGAACACATCAAAGCTTTACACGGCGCCAGAGCTATAGAATGTATCCATCCTGCTCTGATTTCTGCGCCATTGATCTCCAACTCGGTCTGAGACTGGCAAGAAGATGAATGGGAGAGCACTCTCGCCCGGTGCCCGCCATTGAAGGGAGAGCGCTTCGCAACCAGTGTCAGAACGTCAATGATCCCTTTGACCAGTGAGACAGAGGGGGGGGAAATCGGGGGCGAGAGGTGGAGGAGGTCTTAGAAGAGGGGGAGGGAGGGAGGGGGAGGAGGAGACAGGAGACAGAACGGTTGGAGGAAAAGAGGGGAGAGCACTCTCTCACCCAGAGTGTCGTATAGGGGGCACGTCATTGCCGTCCAAGGGAAGTAAACCTGGCGTGTGATCGGATAATGTGTTTCCAGCATCTGTTGTTGATCTGCAGCTTTTTTGCCATCTGCTTCTTCTTCTTTTTTTCTTCTTCTTCTTCTTTGACAGGATGTGTGATCGATTCCTGGGACCTCTGTGTATCTCTTCAAGTCTGTCTCTCAGTCCCTTATATCTCTGTATTGTTCATATTGTGTCTATTTCCCTCTCAGTCCCTTATATCTCTGTATTGTTCATATTGTGTCTATTTCCCCCTATTTGAGGTCTTCAAAATTCATGCCAACAGATCATCACCAATGACGACGGTCTTGCTTCCCCTTGTCAGGATATCTGGAGGGTCTGTCAGTATAAATTGTCTCCCAGTCATCGAGAAATTCTGTAAGGGTAGTTTCCCCTTTAATTTGTTTGCCTGTGCAATACGTTTTCTTTGTCTACTTTTTCATCAAACTACTGCTTCTGCTATTGCTACTGCTACTGCTGCTGCTACTACTACTACTGCTGCTGCTGCTACTGCTACTAATAATAATGATGATTATAGTAGTGGTGATGAAGATGATGATGATTATCATGATACGCAAAATAACTTAAAAAAAACAAACGATATAATAATTAGAAGTATTACCATTATCATCGTTATCGTAGCTATTTTTATTATGATTATAAATATCATTACCATTATTATCATCAGTTTTGTCATAATAGTATCTGTTTGTCTCTCTGTTTGCCTGACTCTCTCTCTCTCTCTCTCTCTCTCTCTCTCTCTCTCTCTCTCTCTCTCTCTCTCTCTCTCTCTCTCTCTGCGCTGACTTACAAAATGACGTTGACAGGCTCATAAAATGGACAGAACTTAATCATATGGCACTTCATCCTCAAAAATCTAAATTCATGTTAATATCAACAAGGCAAAAGCGACAAAATATCCTGGTCGAATCAGCTTTCGACTTTATCAAAAAGAATATCGAAAAAAGTCTTTCAGCTGAATAGAATCAAACATTTCTTGGATCAACATACTCGGAAATTATTTTTTCATGCTTATATTCAAAGTGATGTGGATTATGCTTTCAACCTGTTGGGATTTAGCTAGTAAAGCCTCCTTAAGGCATCTTGAAAGTCTCTACAGACGCTCTCTCAAACTTATACTTCTTAAATCTTCCTCTCTGGAAATAAGTGATTATAAAAGAACTAAACATCTTGCCTTTTGAATTTAAATGTATCTTCAACAAAGCTGTCTTATGTTTAAGATTATGAATAACCTTGCACCATTCTATCTCCGAGAGAAATTTCCCATACGAGAGTTTCGCAACAAAAGTACAATTTTATCCCTCGACCAAGAACTGATCTCTTTATGACATCCTTTTATCTATTCAGAGGAAAATTATGGAATGAAATCCCAGAATACATAAAAAACAAAAATAGTTTTATTATCGTTCAAAAAAGCATACCACAGATATTTAATGGAAAGTTATTAATGGTTGGTTTCTTTCAGTTAAGACCTGAATTTAATGATGTAATGTTTTACCGTCTCGTTTACAGCCTCTCTCTCTCTCTCTCTCTCTCTCTCTCTCTCTCTCTCTCTCTCTCTCTCTCTCTCTCTCTCTCTCTCTCTCTCTACCTTGTACCTTTCTATTAATGTTAAATGCCATGCCTTGTTTCTCCCCGCTTCCTTTCTCCCTCACTTCCTTTCTCCCTCACTCGTACATTAGGTTTGTTGCATTTGGTATTATTATATTTCAGAATTTGTATTTTTTTTTCTTTCTTTTCTTTTCTTTTGGCCCCGGAGGGCTGGATGTAAAAAAAAGCAGTTATGCTTACTCCTCGCTACTTACTGAATAAAGGAAACCTCCCACGCCTAGCCGACAGCGGGCCACTTCAAAGCAGTGACCATGCATTTGGACTGTAGCATCAAAAAATGAGGAAATGCGTTTCCCCTCACCTCGGCTTGTTTGCGTTGAATCAGCCTCCAGCTCCGTATCTGCTGCGCAGAAAGCGAAAAGTCAACGAATAAAAGGTTACCGCCAGCTGTGCGAGGCTTAAGAATACCCCCTCGTCCCGTCTACCAATGAAAAGACGTTGCTGTTTATGCTATGTGAAGAAAAAAAAAAACTATGGCGGCCATAGTCATGTATACCGTTTCAGAGCTCCAGGCCCTAGAGACAACACTGACCTTGTTTTCACTGAAGAGGAGATGGGGTTTCAAGGGAAATAATTCGGATCAGAGAGCAGATGCTTACCAGCATGGTCTTTGTTTCTCATCTGTATCTCTGTTATTTTCATTTAGTGGTGTGTGTGTGTGTCTGTGTGTCTGTGTGTGTCTGTGTGTGTGTGTCTGCTGGACAATGTGAATCGCCGAATTTTTGTAACTTTCCTTGTGACTGGCGTCAGATCATATCGTAATTCCCCCCCCCCCCACACACACACACACACACCGCCCCCAACCCTCCCCCCACTCTCCCCCCCCCCCCCCCCCCACCTCCCCAACCTGTTTCTGGAACTCTTGTGTTCAGATGGTGAGATCAAAGATTAGAGAAAGCGTTCACCCTCACAGCAGTTTGCGTTGGATCCATCCCAAAATCGATATCCGCTGACCAGAAAATGGAGAGCCAAAAAAAAAAAAAAAAGAGAGAGAGAGAGAGAGAGAGAGGAGAGAGAGAGATAGAGAGAGAGAGAGAGAAAAGAGAGATAAGAGGAGCCTGCGCCTGATAGCTGTACAAGCCTGTGCCTGATAGCTGTACAAACTTGTGCACGCAGTTTCATCATATGGAAGCTTACAGAATTTGGCGAATCACGTATTCCGACTCATATGTGAAGAATCTAGTCCTTAACATAACATCCTTTGGTTCGAAATCCGCTTCGTTTTCCATGCAAACAAGGTAAGGGATGTCTTTGTACTTACGAAACTGCCATTCCTGTGTATTTGCCATGTTCCAGGTATAGTAACTGCTTTTGATTGTTGCCTGCAGCGCCCGGTATTCTCACGTCGTGTGCCGACTAATGTCAATGCGTCATTGATCTCTGCGACTACAGAAAGGAAAGGGAAACTACTCTCTCTGTCTCTCTCCCTCGCTCTGTATCCATCTCTCTCTCTCTCTCCTCTCTCCTCCCTCTCTCTCTCTCTCTCTCTCTCTCTCTCGATTCTTCTCTCTCTCTCTCTCTCTCTCTCTCTCTCTCTCTCTCTCTCTGTCGCTCTTTATCCATCTCTCCCTCTCTCTCTCGCTCTCTCTATTCATCTCTCAATCGCGCTCTCTCTCTCCCTCCCTCCCTCCCTCTGTCTCTCTCTGTCTCTGTCTGTCTGTCTCTGTCTGTCTGTCTGTCTCTTCTCTCTCTCTCTCTCCCTCTCTCTCTCAGTCTCTCTCTCTCTCTCTCTCTCTCTCTCTCTCTCTCTCTCTCTCTTAGTGCTCTAGAAGGAAGGGGAAGGGGTGGGCGCGGTCGGGTGGAGGGGGGGGGGGGGGGGGGGGGGGGGGGGGGGGGGGGGGGGGCGGGAAGGGCGATTGGAGACGGAGGCGCTATTTCAGGGTCGCAAGGGAGGTGATCCTTGCATGAACAGTTTTCGCGATTGATGGATTTGTCGCGTCTGTTTGCCCATCCGTAGTTTTTTTTGTGTGTGTTTTTTCTTTTTTTTTATATCCTTTCAGCAACTCTGGCGCTTTCCGCTTGTCCTAACAACACTGCTGGCTGTAGTTTCTGACTGTAACTTTACGTCCTCTGAGGATTAGCGGGAGACCAGCGAACCTCGCTGGCTGTCGCTTGTAGGGTGCACTGTCGTGTCAAAAGACATGTTTTCATTATTGATGGGCAGGTGACCGATGTATCGTGTCCCCCACCCCCACCCCCTCGATTCCCTATCCTATACATCTCTGCCATCCGCCTCTTCCTGTCCTGTGCTTCTATTCTCGTCATCTCGACCTCTCGCGGCCTCCCTCTCTCCTCTCCTCTCGTCTTCTCAAATCTCTCACTCTCTCCTCTCTTCCCTCTCCTCTTCCTCTTCTCTTCTCAAATCGCGCTCTCAGCTCTCATCCCTCCCTCCCTCTATTGCTTTCGCTGTGTCTCTTTCTCTTCAACAAGCCCTCGCCCTCTTCTGTCTGTCTGTGTCTCCTGTCTCCTGTTTCTGTGTCCTGTCTCTCATCTCCCTCTCACTCTTCTCTCGTCTCCCATACTCTCTTCCTTCCCCTTCTGTCCTCCTTCGTTTTGGATTTCTTGGTGTCTCTCTCTCCCTCCCTCTCTTGATGCCTGTCACCTCATCTCTCTCTCTCTCTACCCTTCGCCTCTCTTCTCCGTCGGTTCTCTCCCCTCTCCTGCCTCTTCTCTCTCCTCTCTCCGTCTCTCTCTATCTCTCTCTCGCTCTCTCCTCGGTACTCTCCTCCTCTCTCTCCTCTCTTCTCTCTTCTCTCTCCGTCCGCTCATTCCACTTTCTTGTCCTCTCCTCTCTCGTCTCTCTCTCACTCCTCTCTCTCTCTCATTCTCACCTCACCTACATTTTGTCTCACTCTGTCCACTATCTGTTTGTGGTCGGTCTGTCCCTTCTTGTATGGTCCTGTTGTATCTGTCTGTCTTTCTGTCTGTCTCTCTCACTATCACAGCCACATTTTATCTAGTCTGTCTGTCTGTGTCTGTAATCTCTGGCTGCTGGCTGGCATGGCGTGTCTGTCTGTCTGTCTCTCTCTCTCTCACTCTCTCTCTCTCTCTCTCTCTCTGCCTCGGGCTGTCTATTTTGGATCTCTTCTGGTTCTAGATACTTGCCTCCTCTGTCACTCAGCCTGCTTCTGTAGTTCCTGCCTGTCTATCTAGTGTCTGTTTATCTGTCTGTCGGTTGTCTGCCAGCCATTCAGGCTGTGCTCTTTCATTCATCTGGTTCCTAAATATATCCCCAGCCCGTTTTCTGTCGCCGTCCCCAATGCGTTTTTTTGCCTCGCTTCCACATCACAGGAAGGACGTCACTCGGAAGAGTGCGCCACGGCAAAGGCGCCCAGCCATGAAAGGGGTCGCGTAGAGAACAGGGGGGTACACCAATCTGCTTCTGGTGTTTATGTGGATTTTCCCCCCGTCCCTTTTTTTTTCCCCCCTGCGTCCTTTTTTCAACTTCCTTTTCCCCCCCCCCCCTCCCCCCCCCCCCTCCCCTCCCCTTCCCCCCCCCTTCCCCCCCCTCCCCCCCCCCCACCCCCTCCCCCTTTCCCCCCCCCCCTTCCCCTCCTCTTTCTCCTCTCCCCCCCCCTCCCCTTCCCTTGGTCCCCCCTCAGCTTTCCTTTTTTTGAAAAAAAATAAAAAAAAAATGACTTCCGACCGAAAACAGCGAGGCATTGGCGTGCCCGTCTCATGTCTTTTTTTCTCAATCCTTCTATTTTCTTCTTTTCTTTTTCTTTTTTCTTTTTTTTTTTTTTGCCTTTTTTTTTTGTCTTTTTTTTTTTCTTTCTCTTTCTTCTTTTTTTTTTTTTTTTTTTTTTTTGCGGCGGTGGTGTTTGGAAGCGAGAGAGCGAGAGTGAGAGTAAGAGATAGCGAGAGACAGTACAGACAGTTACATACGAGACAGAGACCCATTGAAGAGAGATAGAGAGAGAGAGAGAGACAGTAGTCCTAAGACAGACAGACGAGAGACTTCTGTGTGAGACGTGTGTGTGAGCGTTTGTGTGTTTGGAGTGGAACAGTGTGTACGAGAATGAGTGAGGTAAATGGTGTGTGTGTTTGTGTGTGTGTGTGTTCGTCAGTACAACTTTGAGTTAATCTGACAATAAATTGGTTTCAGTCAGTGTGTGTGTGTGTGTGGTGTGTGTGTGGTGGGTGTGTGTGTGTATGTATGTGTGTGTGTGTGTGTGTGTGTGTTGTGTGTGTGTGTGTGTGTGTGTGTGTGTGTGATCTTGCGCACGGCATGAGTTTTTGTCTTCGTGCGTGCATATTTCGTGTGTGTGTGTGTGTGTGTGTGTGTGTGTGTGTGTGTGTGTGTGTGTGTGTGTGTGTGTCGTGTTTGCGGTGTGTTTGTGTGAACTAGCACGCGTTTAAGACTGAATGACTCTTCCTCATGGCAATGAGAGAACATGTGATGTATGTATGTATGTATGTATTATGTATGTACGTGTATAAATGTGTGTATGTATGTATGCATGTATGTATCCGTGCGCGTGTGTATGTGCGTGGGTGCGTGCGTGCGTCACTGCATGTGCATGTGTGTGTTTGTATGTGTGTGTGTGTGTGTGTGTGTGTGTGTGGTGTGGTGTGTGTGTGTGTGTGTGTGTGAAGTAACACGCGTCTGAGACTGAATGGCACTTTGTTCATGGGAATTAGAGAACATATGAATATGTATTTATGTATGTATGTACACACCACACACACTCGCAGTTACGCACGCACGCACGCGCACGGATACATACATACATGCATACACACATTTATACACATAAACATAAGCAATTTATGTGTATAGATGTGTGTATGCATGTATGTATGTATCCGTGCGCGTGCGTGCGTGCGTAACTGCGAGTGTGTGTGTGTGTGTGTGTGTGTGTGTGTGTGTGTGTGTGTGTGTGTGTGTGTGTGTGCGTACGTGCGTGCACGCATGTGTATGTGTCTGTGTATTTGTATGTATGTATGTGTGTACGAGTCTTTTTCTCTTCCTCTGAGTGTGCGCGCGCGGGCGGTGTGTGTGCGTGCGTGTGTGTGTGTGTGTGTGTGTGTGTGTGTGTGTGTGTGTGTGTGTGTGTGTGTGTGTGTGTGATTTTCTCCTACGAACACAACAACGTAAAAAAAAAAAACAAACTTCATGTCTCTAGCGAAATGGATGTAAGGATGTCTTACGAAGCTATTAATGAAAGGAATGAAGTTGAAAGAACACCTGGGTCCAAGGTATATATCTCCATGACTCACTCACACACACACACACATACAACACACACACACACACACACACACACACACACACACACACACACACACAAGCACACACGCACACAAGCACACACATACACTCAGACACAGACAGACAGACAGGCACACGCTCACACAAACAAAAATACATACACACACACACACACACACACACACACACACACACACACACACACACACACACACACACACACATACGCGGCGCGCGCGCGCGCGCGCGCACGCGCCTCTTACATGTATACACACATGCATATATACATGCATACTTGTAGTTATAAGAATGCTCGTGCACACAAAATTAAAAACACACCGGCCGACGTTCACTCCCTATGCGCGCACGTACATACACACAGGCATGCATGCATAAAAGTATGCATACATACATACATACATACATACATACATTCGTACATACATTCGTACATACATACATACATACGTACATTCACATATCGTACATACACATACATACATACATACATACTTTACATATACAACACATGCATGTAGTCCAGATACATCAATAAACATCTTTCACATACTCTCTCTCTACATACATACATACATTTCTCCGGCTGGCTCCAGTTCTTTGTCAGTACATACATACATATACATACATATATACATACATACATGCATGCATGCTTACTTATAATAATGACAATACTTGTGCACAAAATCAAAAACACATCGGCCGACGTTCCCACACAATCAATCAACTAGTCGTCCTACTATCCCCGAAACACACACTCACACACACACACACACACACACACACACACACACACACACACACACACACACACACACACACACACACACACACACACACACACACAGAGCTTATTGCTATGGAAATCAGTTTTCTGTATGGTTTGTGTAACGCAATATCTGTTTGGATTTTAAATGTTTGTGTATTAAATAAGAGAAAGAAAAAAATCTCATCTCACTCTCTGTCTCTGTCTGTGTCTCTGTCTCTCTGTCTCTGTTTCTCTCTGTCTCTCTGCCTATCTCTCTCTCTTCTTTCCTTTTCTCTCTCTCCCCCTTTCTCTCTCTGTCTCTGTGTCTCTCTGTGCCTCTTTCTCTGTCTCTCCCTATCCCTGTTACTCTGTTCCCCATATACCCAGAAGGAAAGCATCAACAAAGAAAAGAATGTGAGTGGATCCCACATCCTGGCTAATGCGAGTAGAGATTTTTTTGACATTGTATCTGGTACATCAATATTTCTGCTTCTAATTTTCAGGGAGAAAACTTACACATTCGTCGTCGATCATCTGAAAGAACACAATTCACAATTTGTCATCTGACACCCTTCCTCCGTCTCCGCTCCCCCTACTCCCCCCCTCTCCCCCCCCCCCCCCCCCCCCCCCCCCCCCCCACCTCCCCCGTCGTCGTCTATTTTCACAGATAAATGGACGGAATCAATAGTCTTAACACTTTTTTCTCTCTAAAAGTGATACTAATAATCTGAACAGCTATAGGGGTATTTCTCTCAATAACGTAAGTAGCAAATATTGGTGGTAAATAATGAATAACAGACACTGCAAAAAAAAAACGGATCAAGGAAAATCGTCGTGTTGACTGTGTGTGTTGTGGTGACTGTGTGTGCGTGCGTGCGTGCGTGCGCGCGCGCGCGCGCGCGCGCGCGTGTGTGTGTGTGTGTGTGTGTGTGTGTGTGTGTGTGTGTATGGCTTTAAGAAGGTTGTCTGACTGACGAACGCATGTGCAGCTTGCTAGCTCTGATTCGGAGAGAGTTTTCCTATGTTCGAAAATCATATACAGCTTTCGTCGTTGATTTTGAAAAAGCCTTCGATTCCATGGGCAGAAATCTTCTCTGGCCAGTTATGATGTTGAACAGTATTAAAGGTAATTTTTTACTGACCATCAGAAAGCATACATAATGCGGTGAGATACACAGTTCTTTGTGGAGCTGAATTTTCTGATTAAGTCAATTGTTCAGCCGGGATTAAACAGGGTGATGCCTGTAGTCCAGTTTTGTTTTTGCTGTTTAGCAGCTAGAAAGCAATTGAAATAATTTATAACGGGAGACACTGGTGTTTTATTGACTCTTGGTGCATTTGAGTTGTTTATTCTGTCATTGGCTAGTGTCGTGGTACCACAGATACAGACACAACTGAATGGTTTACAGTGCTTAGCAAGATCTCTCCCGTTGAAGTTGATCTGCCTGAAAGGGACAGTATAGTGTTTTGCAAAGTTGGTTATGTAGGTGCAAGAGAAAGTGTTTCAATGCCAGCTGTGAATGCTCATAGATGTGTATAACTTTCTCTAATCGTCTGAATTTTCTTAGTGCTTGCAAGGATCTTGCTAGCAGGGCCAGAAATGTTTGCTCTGTATATTTTTTTTAAAAGCTGGGTGCCTTCAGCAGTATCAAGTGCAG
>JADBJO010004403.1:115000-117500 GCA_016801955.1 Conus betulinus | reverse complement strand
AGGTGGGCTGAATGAGTGTGCTGTGTTCTGTGTGTCTGAAAATATGTATGTGGTTCTCAGAGGGAAAGGGACAGAGAGAGAGAGAGAGAGAGAGAGAGAGAGAGAGAGAGAGAGAGAGAGAGAGAGAGATTACAATCGTACCGTGAAGAACGGGTGGACAAATGTGATGGAAAGTTGAAGCAAGTGAGAGTAAAAAAGAGCGCGGGCATGCCTGCACACACACACACACACACACGCACGCACGCACGCACGCACGCACGCACGCACGCACGCACGCACACACACACACACACACACACACACACACACAACACACACACACAGATGTAGATGAATTGATTCATAATAGGCTAGGACTCCTTATGAAGGGGTGTGAACATCATGTAAGCCATCTATCAAAAATAAAAGTCAGCAAGATATCGCCCCCCCCCCCCCCCCCCCCCCAATCGTAATATATAAACAGAATAAGGGGGAAAAAACCAAAGAAGTATAATTCTAGGACGTTGCTAATTATCTTAACTTAAATGCCTAGTACAGGAATAGTGAAAAATTTTCGCAAAAAAAAAAAAAA
The DNA here is from genome assembly GCA_016801955.1 of Conus betulinus. Lineage (NCBI taxonomy): Eukaryota > Metazoa > Mollusca > Gastropoda > Neogastropoda > Conidae > Conus > Conus betulinus. The sequence continues at coordinate 116,929 of JADBJO010004403.1, read as the reverse complement.
AAAAAACTCCACTCCCCCATCCCACCCTCTCCTATTTTTTCTTGCAGAGAGAGAGAGAGAGAGAGAGAGAGAGAGAGAGAGAGAGAGACAGAGATGAGAGGAAGAGAGGATGCAAAGAGGGGGGGGGGGGTTGGTGAGATGGATGCAGACGAGGGAAAGGGGTGTGGGTGTGTGTTGTAGCCTAGTGGATTGGAAAGTCGTGCTGAAATAGCAACCCTCTTCCATTTTCTTCCCAGACGAACAGTTCGTACCCGTAGTCTCAGCCACCTCAGACGAGCTAACGGGGCGTTACTGGTCTCCAGGGACGCCACGTGACGTCAAAGAGTAAATGACGTAGGCGAGCCAGCGCGTCACGATTCGTTTGGTTGTGGCCACTGTGGCGTGCTGGGCAGTGAGAAGTGGTGCGGTCGGTAGTGGTTATGGTTCTTGGCGCTCAGCTGATTCTCTTTGGACATGACTGTCTCCTTTACCAGGGGAGGGAAATGCGTTATTTTGTTCGACTGACGGCCTGCTTAGGTGGGCTAAATGAGTGTGCTGTGTTCTGTGTGTCTGAAAATATGTATGTGGTTCTCAGAGGGAAAGGGGACACACACACACACACACACACACACACACACAGAGAGAGAGAGAGAGAGAGAGAGCAGAGAGAGGAGAGAGAGAGAGAGAGAGATTACAATCGTACCGTAAAGAAACGGTGGGGGATGAATGTGATGAAAAGTTGAAGCAACTGAGAGTAAAAAAAAAGAGCGAGGGCATGCCTGCAGAGAGAGAGAGAGAGATATTACAACCGTACCATAAAAACGGTGGGACAAATGTGATGGAAGGTTAAAGCAAGTGAGAGTAAAAAAAAAAAAGAATGAGGGGGCATGCCTGCACACACACACACACACACACACACACACACACACAGAGATCATATACTATACTCAACACACACACACACACACACACACACACACACACACACACACAGATCATATACTATACTATACACATGCATGCGCGGGCGCGCGCGTGCACACACACACACACACACACACACACACACACACACACACACACACACACACACACACACACACATTGTATTAGATAGACACACAGACAGAGTGAGAGAGAGGGGGGTGGGTGGGAGGGGGACAGTCAGACACACAGACAGATAGACAGACAGAGACGCATACAGACACACAAAGGCAAACTCACAAACAGATTTCAGGTTTGATAGTGTTTAGCACCCAGCCACCGCGAAAGACCAAACCAGGAGTGCAAGCGAATTCAGAGCATGTGTTAAGTACAACTTCAAAATCATAGCACTTAACATTCAGCGAAAGCATTTCCAAATCGGTAGAATACTTACCATGCTCATCTCAACTTCAAAATGGCAACACTTAAATCCATACCTGATGCAGCTGCAAACTTGCGTGGTAGACTATCGATTTCGACAATGTCACTGTGCAGATGACCTTCTCTCATGGGCACGAGTGTGGCTGGAGAGACTGATTCTCGAGGCACACACCCGTGGGCAGTAGGGGCATTTGAACGCGGCTGATGTGGGAAGGGAGGACACCGAGGCCTTGCGTTTTTCTCTTGCATTAGTTATGTGGTTGCGGCGGTTGTCTTCAAATTCTTCCGGGGCCTTTCCTGGTTAGACTTCGCCATACTGCTCTGTCTTGGGCACAAACCTCTAGGTCTTTTGCGGAAGTGTAGCTGTGCTTCAGGTTGTCTTTTACACAGTCTTTGGAGCGCTTTCTGGGGCAGCATCTGGGTCTCTGGCCCTGGCTCAGTTCTCCGTAGAGCAATTGCCGAGGCAGTCTGTGAGGCCGCAAACTACTCTATACCATACCTACATACAACTCAAAGCTCCAGTTAGATTCAAGCCTACAGATGCCAGTTCTGAAATCCGAATCCAAGGCAAATCGTAGAGGAAAC
>JADBJO010004403.1:102500-110000 GCA_016801955.1 Conus betulinus | reverse complement strand
GACAGAGGTAGACAGAAGCAGAGAGAGAGAGAGAGACAGACAGACAGACAGAGATAGACAGATGCAGACAGACAGACAGATAAGATGCGAAGAATGTAATCATACAGAGGCCATTACCCCTCGAACGAAGGGTGATGTGCACCGCATCAACTGTACATCACAGGAGGGCTGCAAGGACTTCGCCAAATTGAAATGCTCTGGCAATAGTCAATTGACAAAATGCTTACGATGCTGTCATTTTCAGAAGCCAGAGGACCAAAATGAAACTGTCGACACACACACACACACACACACACACACACACACACACACACACACACACACACACACACACAGAGAGAGAGAGAGAGAGAGAGAGGGGGGGGGACAGACAGACAGACAGACCTCAGACCTTTGAGAGAAGATATTATTGAATGAAGAATGAGATATCATGCATAGAAATATTATTGATTTTAAGAATAAATCTGTTCTTCCTGTCTGTTGTACTAGGCTAAATGACGTGTATGGGGTAAGATAGTAAAAAAAAAAAAGAGAAAAAAGTAAATAAACAAACAAATAAAAAAAATGAATAAACAAAAAAAAGGAAAGAAAGAAGTGACTGAATAAATGAATGCAATGACATAAATAAGTGGTTAAATAAAAATATGAAATGAAAATGAATAAGTAAGTAAATATGAACAGGGCACAGACGTTTTTGGAAATATAAGAGACCTAAACATACACTTCCGTGCACAGGGCTTTCCAATAGGCATGCATTCATCCACACACATAGAGCTATCAACACATACGGGGAGATGTAACAGGACTGGGCACAGGGGAGGATAGAAGGGGGTGGAGGTGGGAGGGTGATATCAGGTAATGTATCAGTTTAGAAGAAGAACAAAAAAAAAAAAAGAAAAAAAATGTGGAAGCTTCACAAAACACACACACACACACACACACACACACACACACACACACACACACACACACACACACGTGATAAATATAGTCGTTTACCATACCTACTTGAGGCGAGGAGAAATCCATCTTCAAAGCATTGTGTCTCCAGATCGTTGTGTACTCCGTACATAATACAGTAGTGTAACATTGGGTATGAGACTGTCGTCTTCGGGAACAGAAGTGGATGGCAGTGTTTTCAATGATGACCAAGTTTGATTCTGCAGCTGCAAAACGTTTGGAGATAGAGAGAAAAAAAGAAGAAGACACTGCAGTGCAATGTTCTGTGAAATGTGTGCTAGGTTTGTCACGGACTGGGCTTGATTCCAGAAGGTATCGTGGAACCAGGGAGGTTGACCAGTTGCTGCGTTTCGGTGATTTGCTCCGTGACCTGTGTGTCACGTCATGGGTTGCTTGTCAAAGTGACACAGTCTTGTTATTCGCATGAGCTCTTTTCAATCAGTTTTCCCTGAATCACGGCAATTCATTCTGATCTTATTGAATTACCAGGATCAGTGATTCGGTTTCTTTACTTTTTTTTTTTTTCCATTCCAATTTCTTGTATTGAATTAGTGGGGTCAGTCAGTCGTGTTCTTTCTTTTTTTTTTTTCTCTGATAGGCTAATAATCTTTTAAAAGAGACATAATGTTTTCTTTTTAAAATCTGCTTAGTTTCGCACTACTTATTTTCAAACGTTGTTTGTCTGAATTAGGGCAGTTTGTTTCAATCTCATTGAATTACTAAGATCAGTGACTCGGTTTCTTTTGCTTTTCATTCAGTTAACTTGCTCCCCCCCCCCCCCCCCCCCCCTTTTTTTTTTTTTTTCTTTTCTTTTTCTTTTTTTTTTTTTTTTCCCCTCATTCTGAAAACAAAGAAACAAACAAAATCAGGTCAATGTTTTCTTTGCATACCTGGCTAATTATATATCTGAGTCGATCTCTGAATCCGGAGTGAGCCGACTAGTAAGAATGAAACATTTGACTCGGGACTAGACTTCCGGTCACCGAGCCGACGAGACGTGTGTTCACGTCTCTCCGTGAAGACAGTCGAGAAAAAAAAAAATGAACCTTTGCTCAAGTCGGCAGGCACTTTGACAAAACTTCAGGAAAATTTAACCTTACTAATTCAGCAAAGTTGTATTAAACAGTTGAAGACATAAACTTGTGGTTTACCAGTTTGTTTATTCCATTTCCTCCTGCCCTTTCGCGAAGATATGGCGGAAACCATGAACTGAAGTGTTTGCAAAGCGAGCCGGTGCTGTGACTGTGTTGCCGTGAGCTTTGGTGGGATGTTGTTGTGCTGTGCTCGTATTCGTTGGATTATAGTGTGTGCCTACCGTGTATGCGTATCAAAAAGAAGGTGAAGAGGGAAGGAGAAGGAAGGTTTTAAACTATGAGCACTATATCTAACTACTTTTTCTAATAGGCCAAAAAGGAGACAGGAACAGCTTTCGTCGTCTTCAGTAAGCGACGCAGGTTTGAGTCCCGGGGCGAAAAAAAGCAAGGCCAAACAAGACAGTTAAAAACAGAGACAGGACAGTGAGAATAGTACCGAAGACATGGATTTACAGAACACTTTACTCGAAATCAAAAAAAACAATATCTGAGTTAGCGACGAAAGAAGAAAATAGAAAGGGGTGTAGACAGGGAGACCCTATATCTCCTTACCTATTCATAATATGTGCAGAAATTCTAGCGATAATGATAAAGGAAGACAATAAATTAAAAGGTATAAAAAAATGAACGATATAGAACACAAAATAGTTCAGTTCGCTGATGACACTCAGCTAGTAAACATTGGTGACAAAACTTCATTTGAACGATCTATAAATGTCCTTACCACGTGTGGCAGAATTTCAGGCCTACTCTTGAATAATGAAAAAACGCGATCAATATGGCTAGGGTGTTATAAAAACTCGAAAAGATGCTGTCCTCATCTGAAAATGATATGGAATCCTTCTAAATTCAAAAACTACTGGGTGTTTGGTTCACTCAAGACCTAAAAGAATGTGAAAACTAAATTATAATGACAAATTTTCGGAAGTTAAAACATTATTCAAATTTGTCTCAGAGAAGTATAACGCCAGTCGGAAGAGTTGCTGTTCTCAAGTCCCTTATTCTATCAAAACTTATACACCTCTGGATTTTGCTACCTAACCCCTCCTGACCTTTTGATTCAAAAACTTCAAAAGATGTGTTTCAGCTTCGTTTGGAATGGCAAACAAGATAGAATAAGCAGGAAAACAGCAGTGAAGACTGTAAAGCAAGGTGGTTTAAACATACCTGATATAAAAAAAAACTTTAATGCTTTGAAACTTCTGTGGATAAATAAAAAAAGAATACTTTAATGCTTGGAAACTTCTGTGGATGAGAAACTGAAAACCACAAGTCATAAATGGAAGAACATCGTTTTAAAAGTATACCCTTTCAGTGATAGAATCGAAAATTATGGAGCAGGGTACGGTTCTGGATACACAAGTATTAATTTATTTTGGAAAGACACGTTTACAGCCTATCGGGAATTTTGTCAATGTGTGACACCTGAGACATTAAATGATCTACTTTGAACCCGTACTGTACAATGACATGATAAAAGTAGGAAAATAGGGTAATCAAGCAAAATATGTTAATTGAGAAAGAATATTCGCAAGAAAAACACTTTCTGAAACAAATGGACAATTTATGAACTTAAGAGAATTTAGCATTAATGTTGACTACACTATAGATTTCAACTCATGCAATGGATGGGTTTCTTCAATGAAACAATTCATAAAGAAAACGGGTATCAAAATAGATAATACCACAGACATAAATCATAATACACCGAAGGCTTTTAAATATTATTACGAAAGAAAATAAAGGAGCCCAACGGTTCTATGAAATTTTCATTCGAGATGAGTGCAAGCCAAATTGCTGCTTCAAAATGACTAAACAAACTGAATTCTGAAATCCATTGGAATAAAGTATTTACTCATGTCCACAAAATCAAAGATATAAAATTAAAATGGCTACAAATTCGAATCATACACAGAATTATTCGTATCCATTGGAATAAAGTATTTACTCATGTCCACAAAATCAAAGATATAAAATTAAAATGGCTACAAATTCGAATCATACACAGAATTATTGGTACAAATATTTGTCTTAAATGCTATGGGCTTAACAAACACGACAAGTTGTACTTTCTGTAACGAAGAGACAGATTCGGTCCAACACTTTTTATGGATGTGCAACCACGCTCAAACTTTTTTGAAAGAAGTTGAAAAGTTATTTAATGAAAAATGCCGAAACACAACTAACATCAAAATCACACGAGATATCGTTATTTTTGGAACAGATCAGCGTGTGAAAACAGAGACAGTTTTTGATTTCATTATTATGCTAGCTAAACTTCACACACACACACACACACACACACACACACACACACACACACACACACACACACACACACACATATATATATATATATATATATATATATATATATAAATCGAAAATCGAAACACGTAGACCAAATCAATTTTTCAGAGCCAATTGAGCAATAGATATAAAATCGAATTGTTTCATGCTAAAGTCAACAACAATCTAAACCATTTTTATGCAGCATGGAAACAACTATAAGCCAATGATTCTTTAAGAAAACACTTCTTTAAGATCGTGATCTAATACACATTTCCATATGCCCAGTCTTCTTTCTTTCACAACCTCCTCTGAAATGGAGACAGTGAGGAAGGAGAGGAGTAGCAATAAGTTGTTAAATCTCGCAAAAAAAAATGTCACTTTTTTTTTTCCGCCCACTTTTTTTTTTTTCTTTTTCTGTCGTCTTAACTTATGTACGTGTCTATATATGTCTGGTTTGTTTTGTTTTTTTGTTCTTTCTTTGAAAAAAGTGTTTTGGACATGTGCCATTAACTGTTTATAGAACCTACTGAAATGATGCTAATGTACGTATGACTTGGCGCACTGTGCCCTGTATGCGCATTTGTAATCTTTATATTGTTTGATTAAAAACGTGAAAGCCGAAAAAAAAAGGAAAAGAAATATTTGACTCTCTTTTCGCTCAGGTGGGACATGTTTCTCTATTGCAGTGAACAGTGCGGCACAGGGAAAACTTCGGTGCTAAGAAGGTGATCGGGGTTGGAGGGAGCTGGGTGGGGGAGTACAAAAAATAATTATTGAAGCGTGGCTCACTTAAATCGTAGGAAAAATTAAATGAGAGAGAGAGAGAGAGAGAGAGAACAGAAGACAGACAGACAGACACAGACAGTCTGGCTGACAGAGAGAGAGAGAGAGAGAGAGAGAGAGAGAGAGAGAGAAGAAGAAGAAGAGAAGGTGGAGGGGGTGAGGGAGAGGTTTTAAGAGAGAGGGAGGAAGACGAGGGGATAGGGAGTAGGAGAGTGATGGGGGAAGGGGTGTAGGGGGAAGGGGAGGAGTTGTAGAACGTGTTTCGATTTCGTCTCACAGACTGTCGTCAGAGGACGCTCCCCTTCAACCGACAGAAGCCAGAAATAGCAAGAGGAAGAGTGGTTTGAGAATTGCGCAAATCTCTCCAGTGCTCTCTCTCTCTCTCTCTCTCTCTCTCTCTCTCTCTCTCCCTCTCTCTCTCTCTCTCTCTCTCTGATGATGTTTAAAGACAGTCTAATTTCTGGTGTGGCTATCTCTGTCTCTCTCTCTCTCTCTCTCTCTCTCTCTCTCTCTCTCTCTCTCTGTGCGTGTGTGTGTGTGTGTGTGTGTGTGTGTGTGTGTGTGTGTGTGTGTTGTGTAAATGTTTCTTGCTCTCTTTTCAAGCTGAGCTTTGGATGTGGTAGGAGGTAGTATATCATGTTTTTTTTTGTTGGGGTGCGGGGGGGGGGGGGGGGGGGGGGGGTGGGGGGGGGGACAGGAGAGGAATGTTTCTTTTTCACCTTCTGAAAGGAGGTTATGTTTTCAGCTGTGACCGTTAATTTGATGGCGTGTTTGACTGTCAGCAAAATCATGCCAGTACCGGTGAACCCATTGTCACCTAATTCATCATAAAAAAAAGAAAAGATAGAACGTGGTCTGAAGATGAACTCATTCAAAGAATGCTAGTGCCGATCCAGACCAGACGGCGAATCCATGATCCGTATGGCAAATTTCGTACAAATTTCATTTCGGTTAAAAAAAAAAAAATCCCTCTTTGCCTCCCGAGGACCTGACATTCATTTCTCGCCGTGACTCAGCAGCAATGCAGTGTCTCCTCGGGTTGGTGCCCTCCTCACACTGACTCTTTCCTGTGGAGTGTCTGCATAGAGGCTGCCATCAGACATGCGTGTGTGTGTGATTTGGATGTGGACGGGGAGCCTAAATGCATGTGTGGTGTGGGGAGGGGGGGGAGGGGAGTAGGGGGAGAGGCGGGGGGGGGGGGGGGGTTGTTGGTGTTATGCCACGACAGTAGGTAAGACAGAGAAAAAAAGGATTGCAGGTCTTCTTCAAAGCGAGATAAGGAAGTACATGTCATTTGCTTTGGGTTGACTGCAGACAAACCTGTATCATCATAGAGACGGAGACTGAGACAATGTGACGTCAATGCTGATGGCGAACACCCTATTGTTAGGGATGGGAAAGCATTGTTCAGTGTGACGTCAATGCTGATGGCGAACACCCTGTTGTAAGGGATGGGAAAGCATTGTTCAGTGTGACGTAAATGCTGATGGCGAACATCCTATTGTTAGGGATGGGAAAGCATTGTTCAGTGTGACGTCAGTGCTGATGGCGAACGCCCGATTGTAAGGGATGGGAAAGCATTGTTGCTCTCACAGTGTGTCTTCCAGTGGTACGCTTCACACTTCAACACCTATTTTGACCAAATTTGTGTAAGAAAGACAAAAAAAAATATATGGGTCAAAGACGTATCCGTGACATTATTTTTTGAAACGAGCGTCAGTGTTTGGAGCCCTCTAGCGAAGGTTTCAGTTTCATCAAGGAGGCGTCACTGCGTGCGGACCAGTCCATATACGCTACACCACATCCGCTAAGTTTTGAGACCACACTACGCATGCTTTTATGCCGATGGATAATTGAATTAACAACTAAGATGAGACAATTGAAGAAGAGGGTCTCGGAGCTACGACTCAGTAGACGCCTGACCTACGCATTAGCCCAACGCGCTGGTCAGACCTGGTGTGCCTACCTAAAAACTATTGCGTGGCTAACATGAGGGTCGGACCAACGACCTCCGCGTTATCAGAACGGCGCTTTCACCTAGTGAGCTAATGGGCCCCACATATATAGGGGCTCTGTCGTTGATGTCCTGCGAATCAGAACAGGCGACACCGAACACTCTCCAAGTGACTCGGCAGCAGTGCAGCGTCTCCTCTGATGGATGCCTCTTGGCAGACTTGATATTGATTGACGGCGCCCCCCCCCCCCCCCCCCCCCCCCCCCCCCCCCCCCCCCGTGGGGATACCGGGGGGCCTTTAGTACAAATAGTTCCCCCTCCTTCTGGACATTCTGTGCTGGTAACGTCCCCTTTTCCTTTCGCTCTCAGTAACTCTTGTCTCCTCCTTTGCTGTACTGTCGTCTACTGTCCTTTCTG
>JADBJO010004403.1:90000-92500 GCA_016801955.1 Conus betulinus | reverse complement strand
GGGGGGGGGGGGGGGGGTTTCAAAGTGTGCCGATGACGTCAAGGGACATCTCATCTGTTTTCTAATGGAAGATGGGTTCTCATGACCCCTCGAGTACAAAAAGAGTGATTGGTCTGTTCACACTGTTTCCACACCTTTTTTTTTTCTTTTTCTATTGTTGAACTGATGTTATATCGAAAATCCATCAAAAAGGGTGTTTTGCTTGTATATTTGTTGATTTTAGTTCCCTCTTTTTTTTTGGCCTTGTTTGTTGTATTTGTTTGTTCTTGTTGTTTACTATTGTGTGTTGACTCTTGTTGATGCCTGTCTGGGATGAAGTCATTTTCACACGTTGACGTGACGTCATTTTCACACGTTGACGTATGAAGGCGCAACGACACGATGGTGATGATGATGTTTTTGGGGGGTGTACCGTTTCTACTATATACGTCATGTTAATAATCACGTTTTAGGGTTTGTTGATTCAATGTTACTGGCGTCTTTTGGCTATACGCTGCACTGATGTACGTGAATTAAAGAACATTAACCTTATGCACGTGATATGACCTCCCCCCCCTCCCCACCACACCCCCAACGAAATCTGTGTTATTACTGATATGTAGCTTTGTTGTTGTTGCTGTTGTTGTGTGTTGTTGTTGACTGTGTTTTTTTGAGATACGCTAGCTATGTTTTTTTGTACTGATTGCTTTTTTTTTTTTTTTTTTTTGGTGTGTATTATATGATTACAAAGTTGTACTTGACCTTTTTTGTTGTTTTCGGTGTTAAATCAGCGTTGAAATGTGCGACATGTTTACTTTAGGTTTGTTTTTCAATATTTTGATTCTTTCCGTGACTTGTAGATTTTTTTTTTTTTTTTTTTTTTTTTTTTTTTGCTTGTTCATCTGTTTATTTTCTATCACTTTGTTTCATGTGTGTTTTCATTTTGGCTTTTATTCTTTTCCTTTCCTTTCTTTCTTTTTTTTTCCAAGTTAGATTTTGCTCAGATGTGTGTGTGTGTGTGTGTGTGTGTGTGTGTGTGTGTGTGTGTGTGTATGTGTATGTGTGTGTGTGTGTGTGTGTGTGTGTGTGTGTGTGTGTGTGTGTGTGTGTGTGTGTGTGTATGTGTGTGTGTGTGTGTGTGTGTGTGTGCGTGCGCGCGCGCGCTTGTGCGTGTGTGTGTGTGTGTGTGTGTGGTGTGCGCGCGTGCGTGCGTACGTGTGCGCGCATTTGTGCGTGCGCGCGCGCGCGCGCGCATGTGTCTGTGTGTGTGTGTGTATGTGTGTGTGTGTGTGTGTTCGTTCGTTCGTTTATTAAGTCTCTCGATCAGAGGGAGGGGGGGTGGATGTAGGGAGAAACTACCCTTGCAGACCCATACACACATACGTACACACTCTCTCTCTCCTTCTCTCTCTCTCTCTCTCTCTCTCTCTCTCTCTCTCTCTCTCCTCTCTCTCTCTCTCTCTCTCTCGCACGCACGCACGCACACACACACACACACACACACACACACACACACACACACACGCACACACATTCGAATCACCAGTCATGACGAATATACAGAGATTTACGTCCTAAAACACACACACACACACACACACACACACACACACACACACACACACACACACACACATCGATCGGGAGTCTCTCGGGGTTGGATGAGGGCGGGATGGGGAAGGGGATGGGGGGAGGTAGGGAAGGCTGTCTAACACCACCCTGACACTACCAGAACGACACCGCGTTAAAATGGGCAGCCAGAAACACTAGTTGTTGGGAGCTGGGAGTTATTCCGGATTTGAACTCACAACACCTGAAAACGTACTGGGCTGCACATTGATGCCACACGTCATCCTCTTGTAGAATCGTTGTAAAAACTGTTATCAGACGACACACGTGAAAAAAATGAAATATGTAAATGAATGACACTAAGTTAAAAATAAACAATACAATAACAGGTAAGAAACAAATGCAATTATATATATATATATATATATATATATATATATATATATATATATATATATATATATATATATACAATAAGTCAGTTGTCGCATCGGAAGACAGAGAAAGGGCGGGGAGGGGATGATCTAAGGGAGGCAATTCGAGGAAAACGGGAAGTCGTGACAGAGTTGTCTCACTTTTATTTCTTGCCGTTGAGACTGACCTCTCTCTTCCTCCAGCCTTTCAGTTTTCCTCATTTGTCGTGTTTTCTTTCCATGCAAGTGTGCGCCTCCCCCACCTCCACCCTCCCTCATTTGCCACCCTTCTTTCCATTAGGGAGCGCGCGCACGTGTGTGTGTGCGCGCGCGCGAGTGTGTGTGTGTGTGTGTGTGTGTGTGTGTGTGTGTGTGTGCTTGTGTATATGTGTGTGTGTGTGTGTGTGTGTGTGTGTGTGTGTGTGTGTGATATCAAAAGGCATGCAGATTTTTCCTTTGTTTTTGTTGTGTTTTTTTTTTTTATCAAGTACTTGGTTGATGTATTTACATGGAGCTATGAATATTCCTGTCTTGTGCAT
>JADBJO010004403.1:82500-85000 GCA_016801955.1 Conus betulinus | reverse complement strand
TGGAGGCACCGAGGCTTTGGCATGAAGGCACCGAGGCTTTGGCATGAAGGCAAAGGCACCGAGGCTTTGGCATGAAGGCACCGAGGCTTTGGCATGAAGGCACCGAGGCTTTGGCATGAAGGCACTACATGACTTGTGTCCACACTGCGACACCCTCGCAGAAAGCCATGACAGAAAATGGAAGTGACTGCAAGGGCCTATGACCAGAAGCTGTGGCAGCCTGGCAGAACGCGCAGCACGCAACACAGGTCGGGGATTCCCAGAAGCAGTGTCAGCCTGGCAGAACGCGCAGAGCACGCAACACAGGTCGGGCCTATTCCCAGAAGCTGTGTCAGCCTGGCAGAACGCGCAGCACGCAACACAGGTCGGGGATTCCCAGAAGCTGTGGCAGCCTGGCAGAACGCGCAGCACGCAACACAGGTCGGGGATTCCCAGAAGCTGTGTCAGCCTGGCAGAACGCGCAGCACGCAACACAGGTCGGGGATTCCCAGAAGCAGTGGCAGCCTGGCAGAACGCGCAGCACGCAACACAGGTCGGGGATTCCCAGAAGCTGTGGCAGCCTGGCAGCGCGCGCAACACACGCAACACAGGTCGGGGATTCCCAGAAGCTGTGTGTCAGCCTGGCAGAACGCGCAGCACGCAACACAGGTCGGGGATTCCCAGAAGCAGTGGCAGCCTGGCAGAACGCGCAGCACGCAACACAGGTCGGGGATTCCCAGAAGCTGTGTCAGCCTGGCAGAACGCGCAGCACGCAACACAGGTCGGGGATTCCCAGAAGCAGTGGCAGCCTGGCAGAACGCGCAGCACGCAACACAGGTCGGGGATTCCCAGAAGCCTGACCAATACAAGGACCGACCCTCCTCCACTCTCCACCCCACTGCCTCCAGCCTGCATGGACATTTGACAACGGAGAAGGCGTCCTCCACGGCTATATCCTAGCAAACCTCTGTTTTTTTTTTCCCCCGCTATGTAAGAATGTCTCAAGAGATTGACGCCAGCCCTCAATAGCAGAAGAATTACCAAAACAAAACAAACAAACAAACACAACAACAGCAATAACAACAAAAATCTTTTCGCTAAACCAAACCACAGTCCTTTGACCATTTAACAAGTCACATGACAAGAGAGGCGTCCGCTGATTGGGTGTTATACTGGCCAGGGTTTAAAAAAAAGAAAAAAGAAAAGGAAAAGAAAGGAACGGGTATTACTAAGAAAATATGCAGGGTAGAAAATAGAAGTTTCGTTGCAAGGCTGAATTTTCAAACTATCGTGTGCTAGGGGCACGCGTGGATAGGATAGGACAGGATACGATAGGCTAAGACAGGGCAGTCGCTTTTTGTGTAACGTGTACGTGTGCCATCAAGCAAAACACGATTTCCGACCATTCCCCTGCAACGCAGGCCAAGCTGCCGATGCGGGGTTCAGGAGAAACTGTCCTCACAGGTGAAGACGGGACAGGTGAAAGGCCAAAGGAACCAGGGATCAAAAGGTAAGTCGACGTGTATTAACCTCGTCCAGTCTGTTCCTATTGACCCCTCCTTGTTATGCAATGTCGACGTAAAATGACCACAGCAATGCCTGCGGCTGACACTTGTCAGTTTTCTGACCATCCGCAATCCTTTGAAGCTGTGCCTGCACCCATCTCACAGTCCTGCAATACAATATCCCTAACCGTTTCCCGTAAACGGACAAATGGAATCATACCCTCTTCATTTTTACCTTGTCGATTTTTGCCTTGACCGTAACTTGCTCGATTTTGGCCGTAATCGTATACGGATAAATGAATTCATACCTTCTTCGTTTCTTCTTGCTCGATTTTTGCCATAACAGTAAACGAGCTAATGGAATCGTGCCTTTAACAAGGCAGTAGCAGAGAGAGAGAGAGAGAGAGAGAGAGAGAGAGAGTCGGTAGAGTAGGTAAGTTAGGTAAGTACATGGGGGGGGGGGGGGGGGGGGGGGGGAGACAAACGGTATCAAAGAAGAGGGATGTCTGGTGGAAGAATCGGGCGGGGAGGGAGGGGGGGGGGGGGGGGGGGGGGGGGGGGGACTGCTTGTTACGGGAATGTGTAACAACACAAGCACATGAGCATCCCTCGATCTCTTTGTACGTACGTCATGAAAACTATGACGTATCTATTACGATTTTTTTTTCCGTCGCCTTTTTTGAAGAAACTGTGGTTCCAAACGTTGCTGTTTGTGTTTTCTGATTGAACCTATTCCACCTATTTCTTCGCTGTCGTCGTCACCATTCTTGTGTTGGCGTGAGAAGGCGGGGACGTGTTTTGTTGTCGTTGTTGTTGTTTTTCTTTTCAACATTGTCTGTTTGAGAGGGTAGACTGGGCTGTGCTGTGGTGCATAGCATTTTGCAGTCAGTTTTTTTTTTTCTTTTGATCTCGTAAGCCAAAGACACGTGTGTGTTGTTCTCAAGAGTGAAAGTAATCCGATTTGGGTTGTTTGTTTGTGTGTTTATTTGTTGTTTTGTTTGCATTTGATTCGACTG
>JADBJO010004403.1:75000-77500 GCA_016801955.1 Conus betulinus | reverse complement strand
TCCCCCTTGTGTTCTTTGGGATAACAACTGTTGCTGTTGCCTGTGCGTGTGTATGATAAGTGTTGCATATAAGTGCATTTGACATTCATGGTTTCCCGTTCTGTGACATGGGGGAGGTTCCCCGCATCCAGGTTAAAAAAAAAATCTTTCTTTTGAAGTGGCGGTTTTTTCTGTATGTTCATTTCCTTGTAACAAAAAAAAAAAAAAAAAAAAAAAAGCAAGTGTACGACAATTACAAATAGACCTGCACCATGAAAAAAAAAACAAAAAAAACAAACAAACAACAACAAACAACAACAACAAAAACACGGGGTAGATAACGCCTGTCTTTCCATCGCAAATAGAGGTAGCTTTCTCAGTTTGGGGCGGGGGGGGGGGGGGGGGGGGTCAAAATTATTATACTAGGGCAATTTTATTAAGCATACGTCATTTTTGTTTACAGATAAACGTTGCATCAACCCCAAGACATGTAAATCTGAATCGATCAAAGACGACAACAATAGGTGACATCGAATTGTTTGTGACACATTGTCTGCATTGCAGACACATCGTTTCACCACCCATGCTTTGGCATTGTTCTCTCTCTGACTGAACTGACTGATAGGGGAACAAAAAAAATCTGTTCTGGGAAAAAAAAAAAAAAATCAAAGGAAGGTAATGCACGTCTTTCCGTTGCAGACAGAGTTATCTTTTCTCAGTTTATGGGCCAGGCAAATACATCTAGAAAGCCCAATATCTGATTGGAGGCACAGGCTGGAATAATAGTCGGGAGATTGACTGTCTGCGTCACAGGCGTGTCGTCGTTTCACACCATGTTTTGGCACTTTTTTTTCTTTCTCTGATTGAACAGTTCAGCTGGATAATGGAGCTGATCAACTCCTTCGGGGGCTTGCCCGTCAGCGCCATTTGTCCTATGAACACGGCGGGGGTCAGTCACTCTTAGCTGAACGCGAGCTCTAACACAGATGACCTCCCTTGCAGACTTCTGAACGTCGTCTGTTAACCGATATTCCCTTCCGATAGTTGGATATAAATGCCATCCATTGACTGCTGAAAGGTGCTCCTTATGAAGAACTAGGCACAAGAACGTTCACAGAAGTCTGGAAATCGCGTCGCCTGAAGCATGTGTTAATACATAGGTAGTTTTTGCTACTCACCACACACACACACACACACACACACACACACACACACACACACACACACACACACACACACACACACACACACACACCTCACTCCCCACTCCCCACCCCACTCTTCCCCGTTCTCCCTTCTTTCTCCTTACCCTCGGTACAAACAGGTAGAGGGTATCTTCAACATTCTCACTCTCTCGCTCCTGACACTGACTGGTGAAGAGGTGGAAGGGAAAGAACTCTTGACGTATACTGATCTTGTCACACAGTAAAGGTCAGGGTGTCGGCGATGTTTGAGGCAGATCTTTAGAATCTGTTGGCTTCTCTGGAAAGGTAAATGTTGGAGAGAGACGGAGGGGGGGGGGGGGGGGGGGGGGATAAGTGCTATATAACCGCTAGCGGGGTGGAAATGAGCTTGAGTGTGTGTTCTTTGTGTTACGACGCCCATTATCGCGCGGAAGAGAGAGAGAGAGAGAGAGAGAGAGAGAGAGAGAGAGAGAGAGAGAGAGAGAGAGAATGCGTGTGGGGTTTGAAAGTACTAACACGGATGATAAGTGAGTGTGAAGGGTTTGTTTTTTCTTTCCCTAAATAAATGTTTAACATCATCTGGCGATGAAAAGACATGAAAGAAACCACTGAACTGAACTGAACTGAGAAAAAAAAAATCAGTTTAGGCAGGAAGGCGTGTGGATTCAAGTTCAACAACCAAAAGAACACTGCGGTTTTGTCACTGGCACACCAAATCAACCAAGAAAAGGAGATGACGGTAGGAAAAAAAAAGGTAAAAAAAGGGGGGGGGGGGGGGGGGGGGGGGGGGGGGGGGGGAGGGGAGACAACAGAGTCATCATATAGCAAACTGTGCTCGTTTCGTTTCCCATCCTGTCCCTCCAACACCTCTCCCATCCATCCCTCCAACACCTCTCCCATCCTATCCCTCCGACCACCTCTCCCATCCTATCCCTCCCTCCAACACCCTCTCCCATCCTATCCCTCCACCAACACCTCTCTCATCCTATCCCTCCCTCCAACACCTCTCCCATCCTATCCCTCCCTCCAACACACCTCCCATCCTATCCCTATCCACCTCTCCAACCTACCTCTCCATCCTATCCCCCATCTCCCTCCCTCCACACCTCTCCCATCCTATCCCTCCCTCCAACACCCTCTCCCATCCTATCCCTCCCTCCACCACCTCTCCCATCCTATCCCTCCAACACCTCTCCCCTATCCTATCCCTCCAACACCACTCTCATCCTATCCCTCCCTCCAACACCTCTCCCATCCTATCCCTCCGACACCTCTCCCATCCTATCCCCTCCCTCCAACACCTCTCCCATCCTATCCCTCCCTCCAACACCTCTCCC
>JADBJO010004403.1:50000-60000 GCA_016801955.1 Conus betulinus | reverse complement strand
AGATTCAGAGAACAAGTAACAGCATGTTGAAGACATTAGGGATAAGAGAGAGATTATGAATACGACTAGGAGAGAGAGAGAGAGAGAGAGAGGAGAGAGCGAGAGAATTGAGGAGAGAGAGACGGAGAGAGAGAGGAGAGAGAAGACGGAGAGAGAGAGGAGAGAAAGAGAAGAGAGAGAGGTTGAAATATAGAAAGATACAATACAAAGTAAAGGCATGTAAGGCATTGTCAGTATAATAAGAGGAATTAAGGGAACGGGGACAGACAGGACAGATACAGACAGGCACACACACACGCGCGCGCGCGCGATGTGCGCATGCACGCACGCACACATACAGAAAGGAGAGAGAGAGTCGAACCTGTTTACTGGTGAAACCATTCTGCATTAGTCAAACGGGTCGAAAGGGGAGAGAAGGGAGAGAAGGGAGGGGGGGGGAGGGGATTAAAAAAAAAAACAAAAAAAAAAACTTTAAAAGTTGGGTGAAAGGGAGGAGGAGGAGAAGAGAGAACGATAAGAAAAAGAACAGAGAGAGAGAGAGAGAGAGAGAGAGAGAGAGAGAGAGAGAGAGAGGACGTGGGAGGAGAGGAGCAGAGCGGAGAGAGAGAGGGAGAGGAGAGAGAGAGAGCAGACAGACAGACAGACACGGCACACACAAAATATCGACCGGAGCGGCCTGGCCTGTCAATTTTCAGTGAAATCAATTCTCGCTGGACCTTTTGAAAGTATGAGCCCCGCGCATTAAACGCCTCAACACGCCAGTCAGGAAGGAAAAAAGGTAGCGGCTCCTGAGGATTAGTCGGCTCAGCCCTGCCACGGGCTTTAAAAAGAAAATGTAGTTCTGCTGGGCCTGGGTCTTCTAAAACTGGAGTCGGCTGGCCCTCCGCATTATTCTGTATGCTGCAGTCGATTAAAAATGTCTGCTTCCGTCTCTGTCTCTTGTCTTTCCGTCTGACTGTCTGCCTGACTGTCTGTCCGTCTAGCCGTCTTAACGCCTGTCTGTGTGGTCTGTCTGTGTGTCTGTCTGTCTTCGTGTCTGTCTGTGTCTGTCTAGAGTCTCTGGCAGGAGAGAGAGACAGGGATAGTGGTGGGAGAGACATGATGCGAGAGGGTAGAGGGAAATGCAGAGCCCATAGGGTCCGAGGAAGAGAGACAGTGGTGGAGTAGAGAGAGTGTGGAGGGAGAGACATAGATAGGGTGGAGGGAGATAGAAGGGTGGAGGGAGAGACATAGGTAGGGTGGAGGGAGAGACATAGGTAGGGTGGAGGGAGAGACATAGGGTGGAGGGAAGACATAGGGTGGAGGGTAGGTAGGGTGGAGGGGAGAGACATAGGTAGGGTGGAGGGTAGGGACAGGGAGGGAGACATAGGGTGGAGGTAGGAGGGAGAGGGAGAGACATAGTAGGGTGGAGGGAGAGACATAGGTAGGGTGGAGGGAGAGACATAGGTAGGGTGGAGGGAGAGACATAGGGTGGAGGGAGAGACATAGGGTGGGTGGAGGGAGAGACATAGGGTGGAGGGAGAGACATAGGGGGGGAGGGAGAGGAGAGACATAGGTAGGGTGGAGGGAGGAGAGACATAGGTAGGGTGGAGGGAGAGACATAGGGGTGAGGGAGAGACACATAGGGTGGAGGGAGAGACAGGTTGGGTGGAGGGAGAGAGACATAGGGTGGAGGGAGACATAGGTGGAGGGAGGAGACATAGGGGGAGGGAGAGGGTGGAGGGAGGAGATAGGTAGGGTGGAGGGAGAGACATAGGGTGGAGGGAGAGACATAGTAGGGTGGAGGGAGAGACATAGGGTGGAGGGAGAGACTAGGTAGGGTGGAGGGAGAGAGAGACATAGGTAGGGTGGAGGGAGAGACATAGGGTGGGGTGGAGGGGGGAGAGAGACATAGGGTTGGAGGGGAGAGACATAGGGTGGAGGGAGAGAGGGAGAGACATAGGGTGGAGGGAGAGACATAGGTGGAGGAGGGAGGGAAGAGAGGTGGGGGAGGTATGGAGGGAGAGACATAGGGTGGAGGGAGAGAGAGGGTGGAGACACATAGGTAGGGTGGAGGGAGAGACATAGGGAGGGGTGGAGGGAGAGAGACATATAGGGTGGAGGGAGAGAGACATAGGTAGGGAGGAGAGAGAGACATAGGTAGGGTGGAGGGAGAGACATAGGTAGGTGGAGAGGAGAGACATAGGTGGGGGAGAGAGAGATAGGTTAGGGTGGAGGAGAGAGAGACATAGGGTGGGTGGAGGGAGAGACATAGGGTGGAGGGAGAGACATAGGGTGGAGGGGAGAGAGATAGGGTGGAGGGAGAGACATAGGTAGGGAGGGAGGGAGAGAGATAGGTAGGGTGGAGGGAGAGACATAGGGTGGAGGGAGAGACATAGGGTGGAGGGAGAGAGACATAGTGTAGGGTGGAGGGAGAGACATAGGTAGGGTGGAGGGAGGGAGACATAGGTAGGGTGGAGGGAGAGACATAGGGTGGAGGGAGAGACATAGGGTGGAGGGAGAGACATAGGTAGGGTGGAGGGAGAGACATAGGTAGGGTGGAGGGAGAGACATAGGGGGTGGAGGGAGAGACATAGGGTGGAGGGAGATAGAGACATAGGTAGGGGTGGAGGGAGAGACACAGGTAGGGTGGAGGGAGACATAGGTAGGGTGGAGGGAGAGACATAGGTAGGGGTGGAGGGGAGAGAGACATAGGTAGGGTGGAGGGAGAGACATAGGTAGGGTGGAGGGAGAGAGAGGAGATAGGTAGGGTGGAGGGAGAGACATAGAGGGTGGTGGAGGGAGAGATAGGTAGGGTGGAGGGAGAGACATAGGTAGGGTGGAGGGAGAGACATAGGTGTGGGTGGAGGGAGAGACATAGGTAGGGTGGAGAGAGAGACATAGGTAGGGTGGAGGGAGAGACATAGGTAGGGTGGAGGGAGAGACATAGGTAGGGGGAGAGAGAGACATAGGTAGGGTGGAGGAGAGAGACACAGGTAGGGTGGAGGGAGAGACATAGGGTGGAGGGAGAGACATAGGTAGGGTGGGAGGGAGAGACATAGGTAGGGTGGAGGGAGAGACATAGGTAGGGTAGGGTGGAGGGAGAGACATAGGTAGGGTGGGGGGAGAGACATAGGTAGGGTGGAGGGAGAGACATAGACATAGGGTGGAGGGAGAGACAGAGGTAGGGTGGAGGGAGAGACATAGGTGTGGAGGGAGAGACATAGGTAGGGTGGAGGGAGAGACATAGGTAGGGTGGAGGGAGAGACATAGGTAGGGTGGAGGGAGAGACAGAGGTAGGGTGGAGGGAGAGAGACATAGGGTGGAGGGAGAGACATAGGTAGGGTGGTGGAGGGAGAGACATAGGTAGGGTGGAGGGAGAGAGAGACATAGGTAGGGTGGGAGGGAGAGACAGAGGGTAGGGTGGAGGGAGAGACAGAGGTAGGGTGGAGGGAGAGACATAGGTAGGGTGGAGAGGAGAGACATAGGTAGGGTGGAGGGAGAGACATAGGTAGGGTGGAGGGAGAGACAGAGGTAGGGTGGAGGGAGAGACATAGGTAGGGTGGAGGGAGAGACATAGGTAGGGTGGAGGGAGAGACATAGGTAGGGTGGAGGGAGAGAGACAGAGGTAGGGTGGAGGGGAGAGACATAGGTAGGGTGGAGGGAGAGACATAGGTAGGGTGGAGGGAGAGACATAGGTAGGGTGTTGGAGGGAGAGACATAGGGTGGAGGGAGAGACATAGGGTAGGGTGGAGGGAGAGGGAGGGAGAGACATACATAGGGTGGAGGGAGAGACATAGGTAGGGTGGAGGGGGAGAGACAGAGGTGGGTGGAGGGAGAGACAGAGGTAGGGTGGAGGGAGAGACATAGATAGGGTGGAGGGAGAGACATAGGTAGGGTGGAGGGAGAGACAGAGGTAGGGTGGAGGGAGAGACACAGGTAGGGTGGAGGGAGAGACAGAGGTAGGGTGGAGGGAGAGACATAGGTAGGGTGGAGGGAGAGACATAGTTAGGGTGGAGGGAGAGACATAGGGTGGTGGAGGGAGAGACATAGATAGGGTGGAGGGAGAGACATAGGTAGGGTGGAGGGAGAGACATAGGTGGGGGAGGAGAGACATAGTAGGTGGAGGGAGAGACAGACATAGGTAGGGTGGAGGGAGAGACATAGGTAGGGTGGAGGGAGAGACATAGGTGGGGGGAGGGAGTAGGGTGGGGTGGAGGGAGAGACATAGGTAGGGTGGGTGGGGGGAGAGACATAGGGTGGTGGAGAGAGACATAGGTAGTGGAGGGAGAGACATAGGTAGGGTGGAGGGAGAGACATAGGGTGGAGGGAGAGAGAGACATAGGGTGGAGGGAGAGACAGAGATAGGGTGGAGGGAGAGACATAGGGGGTGGAGGGAGAGAGACATAGGTAGGGTAGGAGGGAGGAGAGACATAGGTAGGGTGGAGGGAGAGAGGGTACATAGGTAGGGTGGAGGGAGAGACATAGGTATGGTGGAGGGAGAGACCAGGTAGGGTGAGGGAGAGACATAGGGTGGAGGGAGAGGGAGAGACATAGGTAGGGTGGAGGGAGAGACAGGTAGGGTGGAGGGAGAGACATAGATAGGGTGGAGGGAGAGACATAGGGTGGAGGGAGACATAGGTAGGGTGGAGGGAGAGACATAGGGTGGAGGGAGACACATAGGGTGGAGGGATAGACATAGGTAGGGTGGAGGGGAGACGAGAGACATAGGATGGAGGGAGGGAGAGACGTAGGTAGGGTGGAGGGAGAGACATAGGGTGGAGGGAGAGACATAGGTAGGGTGGAGGGAGAGACATAGGGTGGGAGGGAGAGAGACTAGGTAGGGGAGGGAGAGACGTGGATAGTTGAGGAGAGACATAAGACCTAGTGAAAGGGACAGACATGGGTAGGGTGGAGGGAGAGACGTGGATAGTTGAGGGAAGAGACATAAGACCTAGTGAAAGGACAGACATGGGTAGGGTGGAGGGAGAGACATAGGGGTGGAGGGACAGGACATGGGTAGGGGTGGAGGGAGGGACGTGGATAGTTGAGGAAGAGACATAAGACCTAGTGAAAGGACAGACATGGGTAGGGGTGGAGGGAGGGACATAGGTGGTGGAGGGACAAGATATAGGTAGGGTGGAGCGGGGAGGAGGGGACATAGGGGTGGAGGGAGAGACATAGGTAGGGTGAGGGAGGGACATAGGTAGGGTGGAGGGAGGGGACATAGGTAGGGTGGTAGGGACAGACATGGGTAGGGTGGAGGGAGAGACATAGGTAGGGTGGAGGGAGAGACATAGGGTGGAGGACAGAGACATGGGTAGGGTGGAGGGAGAGACATAGGTAGGTAGGGTGGAGGGAGGAGACATGGGTAGGTGGGAGGGAGAGACATAGGTAGGGTGGAGGGAGAGACATAGGTAGGGTGGAGGGAGAGACATAGGGTAGGAGGGAGACATAGAGAGATTAGGTAGGGTGGAGGGAGAGACATAGGTAGGGTGGAGGGAGAGACATAGGTAGGGAGGAGGGAGAGACATAGGGTGGAGGGGACAGACATGGATAGGGTGGAGGGAGAGAGACGTGATAGTTGAGGAAGAGACATAAGACCTAGTGAAAGGACAGACATAGGTAGGTGGAGGGGAGAGACATAGGGTGGAAGGACAGACATAGGTAGGGTGGAGGGAGAGACGTGGATAGTTGAGGAAGAGACATAGACATAGGTATAGTGAAAGGACAGACATAGGTAGGGTGGAGGGAGGGAGATAGGACGTGGATAGAGTTGAGGAAGAGACATAAGACCTAGTGGAAGGACAGACATAGGTAGGGTGGGAGGGAGAGACGTGGATAGTTGAGGAAGAGACATAAGACCTAGTGGAAGGACAGACATAGGTAGGGTGGAGGGAGAGACATGGGTAGGGTGGAGGGAGGGACGGGGAAGGGAGCAGGGAGACTGAAAGAGACTGTAGAGTGAAAGAGAGAAACGGGGGGGGGGTGTGGGCGAGGGACGTAGGAGAGAGTGGAGGGAGAGATGTAGAAGAGGGTGGAGGGAGGGGAAGGGGTGGTGTGTGTGTGTGTGTGTGAAGGGAGATACGTGGGAGAGGTAGTAGAAGGAGAGACACGGGAGAGGGAGAAGAGAGAGACTTTGGAAAGGGAGAAGAGAGAGACCTGGGAGAGGGTAGAGTGAGGGAAAAGAGAGGTGGGGAGAGACCGTAGGAGAGTGAGTGAGAGCGAGGAAAACGAGAGAGAAAGATAGGAGAGGAGAAGACAGAGAGAGAGAGAGAGGAGAGTGCAGAGAGAGAGAGAGAGAGAGAGAGAGAAGGAGAGAGAGAGAGAGAGAGAGAGAGAGAGAGAGAGAGAGAGAGTGGTGTGTGTGTTTGTGCGTGCGTGCGTGCGCGAAGAAAAATACCCACCCGTCAAAAACGAGTGAGGGAGAGACGTGGGAGAGGGTGCAAAGAAAGAGGAGGGTGAAAGGAAGAAACAGGGAGGGTGGAGAAAGAGATAGAAAGACAACATGAAGGCGCGAGAGAGACGGCAGAGAGAGTGGGCGACACTGGGAAAGGGTGGAGTGTGTGTGTGTGTGTGTGTGTGTGTGTGTGTGTGTGTGTGTGTGTGTGAGAGAGAGAGAGAGAGAAGAGACACAGAGAGTGAGAGAGAGGGAGAGACTGACGGAGTGACAGACACGCACACATACATGCGTGCGCTCATGCATGTATGCACACACACACACACACACACACAACACACACACACACGCACACACACACACACACGCGCGCGCGCGCACGCACGCACGCACGCGCAACACACACCACACACGCACACACACACACACACACACACACGCACACACACACGCACGCACACACGCACGCACGCACGCGCTCATCATGCATGCACACACACACACACCCACACACACACACACAGACACACACACGCACGCACTCACCACGCACACACACACACACAGACACACCACACCACACACACACCACACCCACACACACACACACACACACACACACAACACCGAGGGCGGTGTCGGTAAGTGACGACATGAATCAGGGAAAGGAAGCACTTGAAGACACTGGACACGGGGGCCGTGGTGGTGAAGTGTCAAGAGCAATCAGGGTTTATGACCTGACGGCGGCCAGCCTGGCCTGTCGCCACACAGCGGCCACTTACAGCTACAGACTGGGCCCCCCATCGTTTTCTCTGGGTGCCCCTCCCCACCCTCTCTCTCTCTCTCTCTCTCTCTCTCTCTCTCTGTCAGTCTGTCTGTCTGTCTCTCTCTCTCTGTCTGTCTCTCTGTCTGTCTCTCTCTCTCTCTCTCTCTCTCTCTCTCTCTCTGTGGTCTCTGCATGGTGTGTGTGTGTGTGTGTGTGTGTGTGTGTGTGTGTGTGTGTGTGTGTGTGTGTGTTTTGTTGTGCGCGCGTGCACACGCACGCTTGTGTGTGTGTGTGTGTGTGTGTGTGTGTGTGTGTGTGTGTGTGTGTGTGTGTGTGTGTGTGTCCCTCTGTCTCAGTCAGTCTGTCTCCCTTCCTCTCTCTGTCTCAGTCAGTCTGTCTCCCTGCCTCTCTCTGTCTCTGTCCTCTGTCTGACTGCCTGTCTGTCTTTGTTCTCTGCCTCCCTGTTCTCTGTTCTCTGTCTGTCTCTTTCCCTTTCTCCGTCTATGTCTATCTTTCTTTCTCTCTACTTCTGCCTGCCTCTTCCCAACCCCCTCCTGCATAAGGGAGCAATGCGAAATAGGAAGGGTAGGGATGTGGGGTGTGGGGGACTTCAAATCCGCATTGTGATTTGTTCCTAATTCTGTCACAAGCATAGTGTCATTTCCCGCCCCCCCCCCCCCCCCCCCCCCCCCCCCCCCCCCCCCTGCCCCCGTCCCCCCCGCAGTATTTCCTGCTCCCACAGGCCCCCCCCCCCCCCCCTAAAACACTGTATTGCCCCTGCCCCCCCCCCCCCCCAGCCACTGCACCCCTGTATTGATGCCTGCCGTCCCCACCAGGCCACACGCCACAGTTAGGGTTTTGCAGCATGCAAAAACACTGTATTGAGGCCTGCCATCACTGTGAACCAGCATGTACTGCACTAAAACACTGTATTGAGGCCTGCCATCACTGTGAACCAGCATGTACTGCACTGAAACACTGTATTGAGGCCTGCCATCACTGTGAACCAGCATGTACTGCACTGAAAAACACTGTATTGAGGCCTGCATCACTGTGAACCAGCATGTACTGCACTAAAACACTGTATTGAGGCTTGCCATCACTGTGAACCAGCATGTACTGCACTGAAACACTGTATTGAGGCCTGCCATCACTGTGAACCAGCATGTACTGCACTGAAACACTGTATTGAGGCCTGCCATCACTGTGAACCAGCATGTACTGCACTGAAACACTGTAAACTGTGACCAGCATGTACTGCACTGAAACACTGTATTGAGGCTTGCCATCACTGTGAACCAGCATGTACTGCACTGAAACACTGTATTGAGGCCTGTCATCACTGTGAACCATCATGTACTGCACTGAAACACTGTATTGAGGCCTGCCGTCACTGTGTGAACCAGCATGTACTGCACTGAAACACTATACTGAGGCCTGCCATCACTGTGAACCAGCATGTACTGCACTGAAACACTTTATTTGAGGCCTGCCATCACTGTGAACCAGCATGTACTGCTTCTGAAGCACTGTATTGAGGCCTGCCATCACTGTGAACCAGCATGTACTGTTACACTGATAACTGACCAACGGAACAACTCCCCACCAATCATTTCCATTGCTTGGGGAGGATTTTCACCGATGAAATCACAAACAACCCCTTCCCCATGCTGACGACACATCTCAGGCCTCTCCTCTCACCCGTGACCCAATCTCTGCGCCAGCTGGAAGCGCCCAAATAGTCCATTCCTTGGATTTTAATCATGTCTGCTTGGAACCACCTGGCTTGTACCTTGATGGCCATATGAAAGAAAATGAGGAGAATCAACTTTCAGACGCAATGAAAATTATCAAAACACTCTCAACTGCGCCAGTCTATAAATACTCGACTCCTTAAGCAAGGCCTTGGCTCATTATTTTTTGGTGTGCAACCACAGGAACCGTGCCATTTCAGAAACCCTCTTTTCAGCCACATGGCAATCTCTGCTGCATTTGCTCTCTCTGTCAACGCACAGTGCCAGTTCCAGTTTCAGATTTCTTTCTTTTTTTTTTTTTTTAATCTTTTTCTTTTCTGCTGCTACTCTGCCAGGGGCAGAGTGGTGTTTCAGCGAGTCTTTTTTCACCTCACTATCTTATTCTCCGCTGCTCCTCTGCTGAAAATACGATGCCATTTCAGAAAATCCCCTTTGGACTTAAGTCATCATATTCTCTTGTTGATCCTACTATGCCAAGGGTGGTACAAGGCCATTTCAGAAAATACTCTTCATTTTTTTTTTTGTTTTAAGCCTAATATTTCTTTTGCAACTTTTCTGCCAAGAAAGCAGTGCCATTTCAGGGGAAAAACAAAATTTCACGTCATTATTTTTCTGTGCTGCTCGTGTGTCAAAGGTTTACTGCCATTTCAGAAAATACCTTTACTTTTCATTATATTCTCTGCTGCTTTTCTGCCGAAGGTACAACGCCATTTCAGAAAATACCTTTACACTTCATTACATTGTCCACTGGTCCTATGCCAAGTATACAGTCCCATTTCAGAAAATACCTTCACACTTCAGCTTCTCTGCCACAGGTACAATACCATTTCAGAAAATATCTTTACACTTCATGATATTGTCCACTGGTCCTATGCCAAGTATACAATCCCAGGGTACAATGCCATTTCAGAAAATGTCCATGCACTTCATTGTATTCTCAGCTGCTCCTGCTAAGGGTACATGCCAGTTCAGAAAAAAGACAGTGCTTTCATTCTGTTCTCAGCTGCTCCTCTGCCAAGGGTACAATGCCAGTTCAGAAAAAAGACAGTGCTCTTCATTCTCTCAGCTGCTCCTCTGCCAAGGGTACAATGCCAGTTCAGA
>JADBJO010004403.1:37500-45000 GCA_016801955.1 Conus betulinus | reverse complement strand
GTGCGTCAAGGAGTCGCGCGCCTGACGCTGAAGGCACACGCCACCATTAGGATTCGGCACTAAAACACCATATGAATCATCCTTGTTTTCAAAGCGGTTTGAGGCCTACCACAAATTGGAGCCAGCAGTTAATGTTCAGCTGTTAACTGATCAAAAAGAACAGCTCCTCACCCAGTATTTCCTTTTGTTTGGGGGGGGATTTCAGCCTATGAAATCACGAACAATCTTCAAATGCATGACCTTCCGCTTAGTTGACGTCACATTTGAGGCCTTTCGACTCACCCGTGACTCTATCTTTGCGCCAGCTGGAAGCGCCCAAATAGTCCCCATTCCTTGGATTTTAATGATGTCTGGTTGGAACCACCTGGCTTTTGCCTTGATCGTCATGTGAAAGAAAAAGAGGAGAATCAACTTTCAGACGCAATAAAATTGACCAAAACACTGTAACCGCGCCGCGTCTATAAATACTCGACTTCTTGATAAGGCCTTGGCGCATTGCTTTTGTCGTGTGCATATGCAGCGCAATGTGTTGCAGCGGCAATTTGTTCCAATGGTACAAATTGCTGCGGCGGCAATTTGTTACAATTTTCTTTTGGTACATTTTGCCGCACCTGTACCTGTTAAAGGAGATAGAGGTTGAAAAATCAAACTTGTAATATTTAGAAAATAAGAGATTAACACATTCGGGCCCACCGAGGAGGCATATTTTTGTGCCGTCTTCCGACCACCACCAGCACCTCCTGGGCGGGTAACACCCCACCCCGACCCTCCGACACCCATCCTCGACATGGGAAGGTATATTTTGTGCCGTCTTCCGACCACCACCTGACACCTCTCGACACCCCATACCGACACACTTCGACACCCATCCCCGACACGGGTGCGTATCGCTATCGCTACGTCTCTCTAGCTCTACATTACGTTGGCACTATGACCAAAATCACTATGTTGCGTTATCACTACGATTTTATGTCATGAGCTCTACGTCTCAACACAACTACGATCGTTTAGCACTACGGCCGCTATCGCTACTGTCGTGGAGTATGTATCTGCCTCCATCCCCTGCATAAAAAAATATTGCCCCTACTCCCCCATTAGTTCGTACCCCCCCCCCCCGCCCCCCCCCCCCCCCCCCCCCCCCCCCTCCCCCCCCCCCCCCCCCCCCCCCCCCTCTCCACCACCGTGCATGCATGTGTGCGTGCGTGGCGTGGCGTGGCGTTGCGTGGTGTGTGTGTGTGTGTGTGTGTGTGTGTGTGTGTGTGTGTGTGTGTGACCTGAGGGCAGAAGAAACCAAACAGTTTCTTAAAGTTAACAGTTTACTGTGATGGTTGTGAAATTAGCGTGATGAGCTTTCGCGTTTCTTTTGGACGCAAGTGTGTACTGATTGTTGATTCAGTTATGATTTTTGCGATGTTTTAACAGTCGTCACCCGCACGCGCGTGCGCGCACACACACACACACACACACGCACACACACACACACACACACGCGCGCGCACGCGCGCGCGCACGCACACACACACACACACACACACACACACACACACACACACACACACACACACACACACACACATCACGCACATCACCAACATCACCATCGTCAATCATCATCATCATCATCATCACCATCATCATCATCCCTTGGCAAACGGGACAACGCAGAGAAAAAGCTTATTTTTATTCTGTTTTTAATTTTCTAAAATGAATCTGCTCAGCAAAAGAGAACCAAATAAGCTCAATGTCAAACTCATTAAAAAAAAAAAAAAAAAAAAAAAAAAAAACAACTATTTTGCGGTTTTCATTATTCTGAAATGTTAATAAAATTCAACAATTCTTCGAAAAAAAACAGAGGAAGGTTTCATCATATCCAAACACGCTTGTGTCAAACAAACTCACACAACAATTACATAACTTTCCTGTAATGATTTTGTCAAATTAATCAGAAGTTTGTAAACAAAATCTTGAGCATTCCAGTATGCTTAAACCTTTTATCAAAATCAGAAAAAAAAAAAAAACTACTCAGTGTTTATGTTTCATTCTTCTGAAACTGTCAAGTCAAAGTTACAAGAAGAAGAAGTAGAAATGTACATGTTTGATTATCAGGAAACGGTTTGTCAAACACTCAATTTTTGCGAGAGAATAAAATGGCTGCATGCACACAGACAATTATCATTTCAGCACGCGCTTATTGGTATACAATGAAAATGTCAAAGCTCAATTGTGTCCTTCGATACCAAAAACACTACTCGATGAAAAAAAAAAAACAAACTACTCGATGAAAAAAAAAAAAAACCAAAACAACAAAATACAATTTATGTTTAATCCTTCTCAAAAACTATCCAGTCAAAAATACAAGGAGAGGAAGTAGAAATGTACAAGTTTGATCATCATGAAACGCTTTCAGAGCTCAATTGCGTCTTCGATACCAAACTCCTCTAAGCTCAAAAATTTCGGATGAAGTCTTGCTGAAGGAACAGCCAGACATCCCCACCATCGGGGATTGTTGACGACTCTCCTAATGGCAATAGCAAAGCACTGCCTTGGCCTGCTGCCATGTAGAGACGCCTGACACTAACCGGTCGAGGGACGTGTTCCAGGACATATTCAGCAATATGGAAGGAGGGAAGTGGAACAGCTTGGATGACTGTGTGTGCCAGAAAGTTAGTTTTACGCGTTGCAGTGTAAAGCGACAACTTGGGTCAGTTGTACAGAAGAAAAACTGTAACAAATTGCCGCAGTCGGTGCGGCAGTTTGTTCCAATGGTACAAACTGCCGCACCGACTGAGGCAATTTGTATCACTGGAACAAATTGCGCTGCATCAAGCCTGTGCCGTGCCGTCAGCAGCAAGGAAGAAGACGACTAGGGTGATGTGGAAGTTCGCAAAATGACAGACCGGTCAATAGAGCTTGAACACGACTTTTTCTAAGCAAGTCAAGCATTAACCCCTCATTAAACTGTCTCTCTCTCTCTCTCTCTCTCTCTCTCTCTCTCTCTCTCTCTCTCTCTCTCTCTCTCCTCTCTCTCTCTCTCTCTCAAGGACAGATTTGAATGATAGGCTCCGTCTAAAATCTCGATCTTTGATAGAATAAAGGTTTTTTTTTTTTTTAGTCCTTATCCTTATCTCTCTCTCTCTCTCTCTCTCTCTCTCTCTCTCTCTCTCTCTCTCTCAACAAAATGCAGAGTGACACACATATGAACACTCACTCACACACACGTACACTATCTCATCCCCCCACCTACCCCCCCCCCCCCCCCCCCCCTCCACACACACACCGAGGTACATTCATAGTTTCCATACGCGTTGTATCCACCAGATTAAAACGTACTTTCAGAGCAAGTTCAAAGACCTGGCTGGCAATGTTTCATGAAAATTTATTAAAGAGAAAAAAAAAAAAAAGATTCTGAGGTACCGACTTGATTTTTTTTCACGGCTTTTGCTTTTGGCCCTTCCCTCCCCCTCACTTTCAACTGCGAGGGGATATGTGTGTCTCGAGGTCATTGAAAAAAAAAAAAAAAAAAAAAAAAAAAAAAAAAAAAAAAATGAAAGCCATGGATGAAGAAAGGGAGAAGTATCAAGCAAGGGGGGCTATTGAACATGGGTATATGGAGCATGAGAGGTGTCAATACGAGGGGGGGGGGGGGGGGGGGGGGGGGGGGGGGGATATCGAGTTGATCCCGGCCCAGAGAAAGGAAAAGCAGCGACGGCATAAAACGATACAAGGTAACAACGCTGCTGAAATAAGCGCTTGGACAGGCTTTTGACAGGAGATCGAACCGCGTTCATTTTCCACACTGCCCCAGTCTGGCTTTGCTCGTTTGTTATAGAGGAAATCGGGTTTTTTTGATGTTGTTGTTTTTTTTTTTTTGTTTTTTTTTTCTTTTCGGTTTCCCTCCTTGGTAGGAAGTTCCGGTCAAAGACCAGCAAAGAGTCAACGACGCATGACTACTGTGCTGTCTTTTTTAAGGGAATGGGGGGGGGGGGGGGGGGGGGGGGGGGGGGGGGGGGGGGGGGAAACACACACACACACACACACACACACAATCCGGCGCGCGTCTTTTGATCCAGCGGCGGAACCAAAAGAGCATGACGTACGCTTAATTTGACGTAACTCGCTGACTCGGGGGGGGGGGGGGGGGGGGGGAACCTCTTCACTCAAAGCAAAAAAAAACCATGAACAAAAAATTCATATACAATTACGTATAAACATTGAAAGTGTACTGGCGTGGAAAGTGTACTCTCCACGGGCAAAATCGTGGAATGTATACCACGGCTGATCCATGAATGTATACATTCCACGATTGGCCCGTACACTTTCCACGCCAGTACACTTTCAATACAACATATGTAATATATATATATAATTCTGACGCAGCGCCTGTTCTTTTCTAGCTGCCGGTCCCAGCATAAAATAACAAACTGGTCTTTGAAACCAGCAGATTGGGTGGGGGGGTGGGGGTGGGGGGGGGGGGGGGGGGGGGGGATCGGGTATTCCACCTTTGCAAGCGGTTCTTTTACCGGCAGTTACCGGTTAATGAGATCATTGTGTGATCACATGCATCACTCTGTGCGAGGGCACGTGCGAGTATGCTTTTGTGTATGAGTGTATATGAGATGAGGGCATAAAGGAGGGAGGGGGGGGAGGAGGTGAGAGAGTGAGAGAGAGAGAGAGAGAGAGAGAGAGAGAGAGAGAGAGAGAGAGAGAGAGTGTGTGTGTGTGTGTGTGTGTGTGTAAGGGATGATGGGGGTGGGGGGAGACGTATGTGTGTAAGGGGAGGATGCATATGAGTGTGTGTATGTGAGCATGCGCGCACGCATACGCGTGTATATGTGCGTGTGTGTAGAATGTGTGTGTGTGTGTGTGTGTGTGTGTGTGTGTGTGTGTGTGTGTGTGTGTGTGTGTGCACGCGCGCGCGCGCGCGTTCTCGCGCACTTTTGACATAATTTCAGTTTTAGTTTTCATATGCCCATGCCAACCATGCATGGAAAAAAAAAGACACACACACACACACTTATGTACGTGCGCGCGCGCACGCACACACGTGCACATACACACACATATTTACAATACACACACGTACAAGTGCACACACACACACACACAGAGCACACACACACACACACACTCACACACACACACACACACGCGCGCGCGCGCGTGCTCACGCGCGCGCTCGCACTCACACACACACACACACACACACACACACACACACACACACACACACACACACACACACACACACACACACATACATACGTACATGCGCAAACACTCACTCACTCACGCACACACGTACATGCGTAATATGCAGAAACACATGAAAACAGGCCAACGCATAAAAAATAACATATGCACGCCTCATGCAAGCGCACTCACAAATGTGTACTCATATACACCACACATTCATGCATACGTATAAAAAAGCACACACAGAGACATACACGAAACGCGCGCGCGCACACACACACACACACACACACACACACACACACACACACACACACACACACACACACAGAGCGCACATGAATGCACACGGAATGCAGTGAAAGGTGTGGTAATTTGCCGGCGCGATTTAGACGTCATACGAGATAAAGCGGCACGAATAGCAAGGATCAATATGAATATGGGCTACGTACCTTCAAGTCAATGGAGGAATGGATTTAAAAAGAAACAGGACTCTCTCTGTCTCTGTCTCTCTCTGTCTCTCTCTGTCTCTCTCTCTCTCTCTCTCTCTCTCTCTCTCTCTCTCTCTCTCTCTCTCTCTCTCTGACTCTCTCTCTCTCTCTCTCTCTGTCTCGTCTCTGCCTGTCTGTCTGTCTGTCTGTCTGTCTGTCTCTCTCTCTCTCTCTCTCTCTCTCTCTCTCTCTCTCTCTCTCTCTCTCTCTCTCTGACTCTCTCTATGTCTGTGTGTGTCTTTCTTTAAGAATATTGATTTAAAGAAGAACCGAGAAAATGAAAGATAATGCTCACCAGAATGGAGCTATCAGATGAATTAGTATGTCAATAATATATACATGCAGATACATTATAAACAAGTAAGTACACACACAAAAAAATACACACGTACACAACATGCAGTGTTTAGGGAGGGAGGGGGGGGGGGGGGGGGGAGAGAAAGTGCACACGAATATATTGTAGCAAAGAAGCACACAAAATGTCACGTATTTGAAATACAAGGCTTTAAGCAAACGTCATGAAAAAACTATGACAAGGCACGTATCAAAATACGAACCATATGTACAGCATGTTCTTTCAAAACATATTGTAACAAACACGTGTGAAAAACTATGACAAACACGAATCAAAAATGCATCATACAGAAACAAACAAGTGCACCAGATATAAGTAACATACGAATCGATCGCACTGAAGTATATACAGAAAAAAAAAAACAAACAAAAAATAGCGTACACACATTCATTGCAACCGACGAACCAGTGAACAAAGTATACATAGTTTAAAAAAAAAAAGTAAGCACACTACAATTTATTGTAAGAAAACAAACAAGTACTCAAAAATACATGGCATAAACCAAATACACAAAACAGATCATAACAAATTACGACTACACAGAAAAAAGTTGTAACAGACAGACTTTAAATACACATCGTAAGAAGCAAGCAAATACATGAAATATACTGAAACAAGCAAACAAATCTTAAAGATAGAGGCGCAAACAAAAACAAAAAACAAAAGACACATAAAAAAAAGAGAGGACACAAAAAATAAATTGTTACATACCAGTGAATGGAGGAAAATTTAATCGTGGGAACTGAAAGAAGTGTACACCAAATCACTGTAATAAAACAAGCAAATACGCAAACTGCATTCCAGGAAATGATCAACTACACATAGATGGATCGAACAAAAAGACGAAAAACAAAACAACAACAACAACAACAACAAAACCCATGAAAATGCATACTAACCCATGAACAAATACAACAAATTCATTCACCAACAAAACAAAACTATATAGACAAAGACAAAAAACTACATTGAAGAAAAAAATTCGAATGAAACTACCTATTTACAAACACATTGAAGCAAATTGTGGTAAATACCTTTAGCAAACAAACAAAAACGTAAAACAAACAAACAAACAAACAACCTGTACACAAGAGAACATTGTAAGAAGCAAATAAGGAATCAAAAAACAGACCGTT
The DNA here is from genome assembly GCA_016801955.1 of Conus betulinus. Classification (NCBI taxonomy): domain Eukaryota; kingdom Metazoa; phylum Mollusca; class Gastropoda; order Neogastropoda; family Conidae; genus Conus; species Conus betulinus. Next base: position 37,825 of record JADBJO010004403.1, on the reverse strand, counting down.
ACGAACAAACGATGGAAGCGAAACCCCCCTGGCAGCAAATGAAGTAATATCTATTTTAGAATTCAAGACAGTGCATCCCACCTAGACTATGTCTTGTCCTCGTGCCATTCAGGTGGGATTATGTTTCACTTAAAGAGTACTCGCACTTTCTCTCAAACCTGCGCGCACGCGCGCACACACACACACACACACACACACACACACACACACACACACACACACACACACACACACTCACACAGACACACATACAGACAGACACACACACACACACACACACACACACACACACACACACACACACACACACACACACACACACACA
>JADBJO010004403.1:15000-32500 GCA_016801955.1 Conus betulinus | reverse complement strand
CTTACCGTACCTGTTGTCTCATGCTGAAACGAATCCTGTCCTGTCAGGGAACACTCTTGTTCAGTCTAGGAACACCTCTTGTTCAGTCCAGGAACACCTCTTGTTCAGTCCAGGAACACCTCTTGTCAGGTGAAGCTGCAACTGCTGTTTCATCCTGAAACGACTCCTGTCTTGCCAGGAAACAACTCTTGTTGCGTCCAGAGACAACTCTTATTGTATCCAGAGACAACTCTTGTTGCGTCCAGAAACAACTCTTGTTGCGTCCAGAAACAACTTTTGTTCAGTCCAGAAAACAACTCTTGGTCAATCCAGAAACAACTCTTGTTGCGTACAGAAATAACTCTTGTTGCGTACAGAAACAGCTCATGTTGCGTCCAGAAACAACTCTTGTTGCGTCCAGAAACAACTCTTGGTTCAGTCCAGAAACAACTCTTGTTGCGTACAGAAACAACTCTTGTTGCGTCCAGAAACAGTTCTTGTTCAGTCCAGAAACAACTCTTGTTGTGTCCGGAAACAAACTCTTGGTTCAGTCCAGAAACAACTCTTGTTGCGTCCCAGAAAACAACTCTTGATCAGTCCAGAAACAACTCTTGTTCAGTCCAGATTGTTGCGTACAGAAACAACTCTCGGTCAGTCGAGAAACAACTCTTGTTCAGTCCAGAAACAACTCTTGTTGCGTCCAGAAACAACTCTTATTCGGTCCAGAAACAACTCTTATTCAGTCCAGAAACAACTCTTATTCAGTCCAGAAACACTCTTGTGACCTGAAGAAGCTGCTCAAAATTTTAGCATACTGTCCCGTTTTGAGACGGGAAAAAAGGTAATGGGGTGGGTGAGAATGGGGTTGGAGGGGGGGGGGGGAGGAGGAAACGATATCGTACCTGATGTTGACCAATGGTGACTCGTATACAAGTGCACGAGACGACTCCTGTCACGTCAAGAAACAGCTGTTGTCACGTCAGATAAAGCAACTGTTGGCACATCAAGAAAAAGAACAAAAAAAAAACTCATGTCACATTAAGGAAAAATTGCTGTCAGGGCAAGACACAACTTTTGTCAGGTCAAGAAACAACTGATGTCACATCAAGAAAAAACCTGTTGTCACGTCGAGAAACAATTATTGTCACATCAAGACAAAAACTGTTGTCACATCAAGCTAACGTCACGTCAGCGGATAACTCATGCCAAGAGTAAAAAATATGCTGCCGTATGTTAGTTATGAGCGACACACCGATCCAATCAAACGCAGAAAGCTACAGCAGACCTGTTTAGGCTACGTCCATCCTCCCCCCTGCTCCCCCCTAGCCCCCCCCCCCCCCCCCCCCCCCCCCCCACACACACACACACACACACACACACACACACACACACACACACACTCATCTGTTATCATTCTTTCCCGGCGAAACAGAACGAAACAAGCAACAGAACAAACAAAACAAAACAGAACAGAACACACACACACACACACACACACACACACACACACACACACACACACACACACACACACACACACACACACACTCATCTGTTATCATTCTTTCCCGGCGAAACAGAACGAAACAAGCAACAGAACAAAACAAACAAAACAGAACAGAACACACATACACACACACACACACACACACCACACACACACACACACACACACACACACACACACACACACACACACGCACACGCATGCACGAGCGCTCGCGTGCGCGCGCACACACACACACATGCACGCACACTCACACACACACACACACACACACACACACACACACACACACACACAGAATTATCAAAACAGTTAAATCAGTCAGAAATTATCATAGACTAACATAGTTTTGGTTACAACCTGAAATAATCAGACACCTCAAGGGGGGGGGGGGGGGGGGGGGGGGGGGGGGTGGGGGGGGGGGGAGAAGAATGAATGTAATTCAGAATTTTCATTCTCTCTCTCTCTCTCTCTCTCTCTCTCTCTCTCTGTGTGTGTCACCGAGTATTAGACGAAATCAAAAATAAAAACCGTATTAGAATTGATACACGCGCACGTGAACACACACACACACTCACACCCCCCCCCTCCCCCCCGACACACACACACACACACACACACACACACACACACACACACACACACACACACACGCATGCACGTAGGCACACACACACACACACACACACACACACACACACACACACACACACACACACACACACACACACACACACACACACACGCACGCACGCACACACACACACACACACACACACAGAGCTGCACACCAAAAATTAATGCGGCAAAGCCTAGCTTAAGGAATTGAGTATTTATAGACTGGTGCAATGTGATTGTTTTGAGAATTTTTATTGGTTTGAAAGATGATTCTTCCTCATTTTCGTTCACACATGGCCACCAAGGTACACGCCAGGTGGTTCCCAGCAGACCGATCAAAATCAAAGGAATGGGGCTATTTTTGGGACCCCCCCCCCCCCTCCCCCTCGCCCCCCCCCCTGGGGCAAGGATAGAGTCTCGGGTGCGTGCGAAGGCCTGAAAATGTGTCGTCAACTAAGTTTGTCATCTCTTAGAGGCAAAATCCCCCCAAAACAAGGGAAGTAATTGGCGGGGAGTTGTTCTTTTGATCAATTATCAGTGTAACGTGAAATGCTGGCTGGAATTTGTGGTAGGCCTCAGAACTCTTACATGGATTATAGTGCAGTGTTTTAGTGCAACATCCTCATGGTGGTAGGCCTCAGAACTCTTACATGGATTATAGTGCAGTGTTTTTAGTGCAACATCCTCATGGTGGTAGGCCTCAGAACTCTTACATGGATTATAGTGCAGTGTTTTAGTGCAACATCCTCATGGTGGTAGACCTCAGAACTCTTACATGGCCAGACAAGACAAAATTCTTTATTTACGAGTACAATAGATAAGCACTGGCGCGCTTTTTTTTTTTTACATACAGTCCTGACCCTGAGTAGGGACTACAACATGCAGTGAAATGAAATGATGTAAGAAAGCAAACAAGCAAACAAAGCGGTCATGCAATCATAATGGGACATCAAATGAAAATAGAAGAGAAATGAAAAAATAATAATAAACAAATAAAAAATGAAAAGAACAATAATAAAGGGGAAGGAGAGAGTGGGGATGGGGGGTGGGCTGAGCAGGGGGAAGATATGGAAATGTACTACAACGTTCAAAAATTAGCATGCATAAAAACAGACAGTAAAATGAATATGACGAAGTACGTACATAATTTGGAACACACACATACACGCACGCATGCACGCAGAGAGAGAGAGAGAGAGAGAGAGAGAGAGAGAGAGAGAGAGGACTCATCAAGTATACCGTTCCGCTTTCTGGTTATTGTTCCGTTTCTTTGCCCTGCATTTCGAAACACTAGCGCTGCCCAAGGCTGTCAAAATTGTAATTCTGATGTCAAAATCTCATTGCATTCTACTGGGCTATTTATGGATATCGAATTAGTTTTACTCTGCTAATGTATCTATATTTATATATTTTTTATGTATGTATATATATATATATATATATATATATATAGATAGATAGATAGATAGATAGATAGAGAGATCTCGAGAGAGAGAGAGAGAGAGAGAGAGAGAGAGAGAGAGAGAGAGAGAGAGAGATGTGAAGAAAAAAAGGCTTGTTCTTCTTCAGAACTTCGGAGTACTACACGCCTAGATCGTTTGAAACTCTTAAATTCCTGTATATTCCAGTCTGCTCGTCTGTCTGTCTGTCTGTCTGTCTGTTTGTCTGTGTGTCTGTCTGTGAATGGAATGAAGGAACGCGCACGGCGCACGCACAACTATGTGAGCGATTCATTATTCAAGTCTGTGACGACTCTTCCTCGGGGGGAAGGGAGGGGGAGGGGGGGCAGGGAGTTGGGGAGGGGTTGGATGTGAAGGGATGGATGTTGTGCTGGTTCTCTTGTAGCGGCGGCCGCAAGACGGCGCCAGAGACAGAGAGCGAGATCGTTGAGTGAAGATCGACACAGCTGCCCACGCGTGTGTGATAGCGCGCGCGCGCGTGCACCTGCTTGCGTGCGTGCGTGCGTGCGTGCATGCGTGTGTGTGTATGTGTGTGTGTGTGTGTGTGTGTGTGTGTGTGTGTGTGTTGTGTGTGTGTGTGTGCTCGCGTGCGCGCGTGTGTTTGTTGAATCTTTCAGTCGAGCAAGAACTTGGGTGCAGCGAAAATCTGTCCCCTCGCTTTCTAACTGCTGTGTGCGTGCGTGCGTGCATGCATGCGTGTGTGTGTGTGTGTGTGTGTGTGTGTGTGTGTGTGTGTGTGCGTGTGTGTGTGATGCGCGGGAGCGCGTGTGCGTGTGTAAGTGCGCGCGCGCGCTTTGTGCACGGTGTTCGTTTCAAGAGGGGGAAGGGGGAGGTGGGGGGAGGGGGAGAAGCTCAGTAGACTGAGTGTATGGGCAGACTTGCAATCTGGGCTAACGGCTTACTACGACTGCTGCAGACGTGGTGGTGGTAGGCCTAGCGCAAAGTCTTCGGGCGCTACAACTAACTGACTACTACACAACCGATTGCGACCAGCGCAAACGGAAAGTCTTTTGCCTCCAGTTCCTCGGCAGCCGACAGAGGGAAAGAGTCGCCTGCCTGGCGAGCGACAGACAGACAGAGCAGCGATTCGCTGGAGTGATTTGTGTTGGTGTACGCGAGCACGCCGAAAATTTTCTTCCTTCTCTCTTCTTCTCTCTCTCCCTCTCTCTCTCTTTCTCTCTCTCCTTCCCCCCCTCTGTCTTTCTGGGTGGAAAGGAGGAGAGGGGAAGAAGGGAAACTGACGGAGTGAACTTGGAAGTGTGTCGTCGGGTTTGACCGGAAACTGAGGAGATATTCATTACTTTGATTATTTTTGTGTTTCATCGTCGCCGTCGTCGTCGTCCTCGTCGCTGTTGTCGTCGTCGTCGTTGTCAATTTCGGCGTGGGCGTTTTGCTGTGGTGGCTGTGCTGGTGGTGTCGGCTGTCATTCGGCGGAACTGAGGTGAGTGTTTGTTTGTTTACGTTTGTTTACGCTCGTTCTGTTTACTCTTTCAATCATTCACTGCGTTCATTTCTCTCTCTCTCTCTCTCTCTCTCTCTCTCTCTCTCTCTCTCTCTCTCTCTCTCTCTCTTCTTTTTTTTTTTTGTTCTCGCGTTTGCGTTTGCACGTTTTGCTTCGTTCAGTTACTAATTTATTCTTGAGTTTCTTTTTCATTTGTATTTGGGGAGGGGTGTGTGTGTGTGTGTGTGTGTGTGTGTGTGTGTGTGTGTGTGTGTGTGTGATATGACTGTGGATTGAAACACAAATGACAGACTACATACTTTGACGTCTCCCGGCTCATCTTCAGGACGTAAGCAAAACCAAGTTGGTTGTGGGTAGGTGGTGGGAAGGAGGGGGTGAGGGAGAGAGAGAGAGAAGGGTGTGTGTGTTAGGGAAGGGTTGGGGGGGTGGTGGTGGTGTGGGGGGGGGGGGGGAGCACCCCGAAATACCAGCTAACAACAGTGACAGGGCTATCAGTTTCCCGTCGTCGCCAGTCCACCCAATCACCACTCAACTAAGCGGCGTTCGGCCCTGTAACTGTTCTGTTGACACCTATTGTGCGACGTGAGAGAGAGAGAGAGAGAGAGAGGGGGGGGGGGGATCAGTGTGTGTGTGTGTGTGGAGGGAGGGAGAGAGAGAGAGAGAGAGAGAGAGAGAGAGAGAGAGAGAGAGAGAGAGCCAATCAGTCTGTGTGTGTGTGTGTGTGTGTGTGTGTGTGTGTGTGTGTGTGTGTGTGAGAGAGGGGGGGGGGGGGAGGGAAAGACGGTCCCTGTTCCGGTCTGCCTGTCTCTCTCTGAAGCTTCTGATAGTCTTCACAATTTTTTTTTTCTATGCCCCTGCCTGCGTGTCCTGCTGTCTGTCTGTCTCTGTCTCAGGAACTCTCTCTCTCTCTCTCTCTCTCTCTCTCTCTGTCTGGAATCTCTCTCTCTCTCTCTGTCTGTCTGGAACTCTCTGTCTCTGGAACTCTTTCTCTGTTGGAGTCTACAAATCTGTTAATCACTTGGGTCGTACACTCGAGGCACAACACGAGGAGAGCACGGACCAACTGGGATCTTTTCTTTTCTCTCTCCCTCTCTCTCTCTCCCTCTCTCTCTCTCTCTCTCTGGCGGTGTATGTACGCAGATCTGGGATTGATGTCGTCACCCAACACGTGCCCAATTACACTGAGAGCAAAGACGAACGTTGACCTTATTTTGGTCTGTGCCCTGCAGCTTTCAGACATATATTTCATTGCTTGCCTCTTCTTCTCTTTCCTCCTCTTCTTCTTCTTCTTTTTCTCTTTTTTCCTTCTGTTTTCATTTGAGGACAATTTTTAAAATTTCTCTCAATATTTTTGTCGTGCGTGCGCGCGCATGTGTGTGTGTGTGTGGTGTGTGTGTGTGTGTGTGTGTGTGAATGCGGGTGTTCTTTGCGCGCCTGTGTGTGTGTGTGTGTGTGTGTGTGTGTGTGTGTGTGTGTGTGTGTGTGTGAGAGAGAGAGAGAGAGAGAGAGAGAGAGTTCATCCGTGCGCTTGCTTGTGTGTGTGTGTGTGTGTGTGTGTGTGTGTGTGTGTGTGTGTGTGAGAGAGAGAGAGAGAGAGAGAGAGAGAGACTGCACGACTTTTTGTGCTGTAATTTAGATTGCTTCTTCATTGGCTTCAGTCTTCTCTTTAGCTGATTATTGATCAGTTTCTTTCTCCCTCTCCCCCCTTCCCCCACCCCCCATCTCTGTCTGTACGGCTCTGTTCTGTGGGTCTGTTTTGCCAGTGAATCTCTCTCTCTCTCTCTCTCTCTCTCTCTCTCCTCTCTCTCTCTCTCACTCTCTCTCTCTCTCTCTGGCTTTGTGTCGATCTGTTTGCCTGTCAGTCTCTGTCTGTCTGTCTGTCTGTCTGTCTGTCTGTCTGTCTCTCTGTCTCTCTCTCTCTCTCTCTCTCTCTCTCTCTCTCTCTCTCTCTCTCTGTATTTGTCAGTCATATATGGCCTTCAGAGATATAGATATATACAACTTCCCACCTACCCCCGCGCTTCTGAAAATACCCCATAATTTATTTCTGTTAGTTGAGTCAAAGCCCTCTCTAAAGTCTACAAAGGCGACATAGAATGAAGAGTTTGTTGAGTAAATGCCTTTGTACAACGGTAAACAGCGTATGAATATGGGGTCCACAGTACTATCATCCTTGCTAGAACCAGCCTCTTCTTTTTAATCGTTTCTTCTCTGTTAGCCCGTGCAACTAGACGTTTGTTCCAAATGTCAGTATACGCTTTACTGGATAAAGATACACCCCGATAATTAATTATCTGGCTTGTTTGTATCTCCTTTCTTGTGAACAGGCACTGTTATTGATTTAGACCATTCCTCTGGGAAAAGTCCCCTTATCAAACAGTTGATTGAAAAGCTTTATCAGAAAATCACGATGTGATCCTGACCATGAAGCCTACTAGCATGTCAGCTACAGTTTCATCTGGTGCCCCACTGTTACCCCGCTGAAGTTTTGTAGCACAATCTCCCACCTCCTCTTTTGTGATGGGATCATCAAACAATGGCTCAGGAGTGTTGACGCTCGCATCATCTTCGAACTCTGTGGTTTCTGACACATCACCAAAATCGTGAAACACGCCAAAGAAACGTTGATACCAAAGGTCAATGGAAATTTCATTGTACACAAGATTCTTTCTATTGATTGGTCTTATCGTTGACCAGAAAGACTGGCGATCCTTTACCGAGGTCTTCATTTTTTCAAGTCTAGATTCAGCATAATTTTGTTTGTTTGTTTGTTTGTTTTCTTCTTTAACGGGTCTTTATAATCTCTCAACTCCTTAACCTAACGCTGTCTGCATTCCACGAGGTTGGTTTTTGAGCGTTGAAATGACTTGAGGCCCCTTTGAACTACCCGTTTCTTTCTTTTCCAATCAGCATCAACCCAGTCACCCTGATTCCTTTTCTGTTCACCCAGCGGTCTGACCATGCAGGCTGCCGCCCCATGCAAACCCTCCACAACAAGCTGCAATGCATTCATCAACATGAATTGCTTATGAGGGACGTAGCTTTCTGTAAAATGTCTAAAGTTGAAATTATTACAGCAGACTCCATCTTGATATCGCTGCGTGCTCTCCTGGGACCTCACCGAATTTTTCTTCTTCACGACACAAAAGGTTCTGCACTCACTCCGTCCGGTGTGACAGTGTAAGGTCACAGGTAAATGCCAGGAATACCGACAACCATCATCAATACTCCTGGCACGGCAAAAACACATTCATCATTCGTCAATCAAGAGAGAAAACAAAAAATCCAAGTGCGAACGGTTCTGGTAATACCATCATGTTAGACAATAACGCATTATACGCTTACTTTTTTTTTGTTGTTGCGCTTGCGAAGTGGAACCATTGGCACATTATATCAGCCATGCCGCGCTGCCACGCAGTATCAGGGTGGTGGTTCACGGGTTTGTCATCATAAATCATTGTCATTGTCACATGTAGTCGGTCCTGCTGGCTCTCGGCTCTCCCTGAACTGTCAGTTCTGGTTGCACTCACTAGTCGCATAACCAGTTTTGCCCAGTCGTCTCTTGACTCTACTCTACGCATAACAATCTTTTGGTGCTTTTTCCTCTCCTCTCCCTTGTCTCTTTCACTCTCTTCGGCCCTGGTCTGTCTCGTCTGTAGGTCTTGCCTGGTCAGTCTCCTACTCATCTATCTGCCTGTCTCCGTCTCCTCCATCCCCCCCCTCTTTCCTCTTCTCCTCTCCTCTTTCTCTCTTTCTCTCCTCTCTCTCTCCTCTCCTCTCCCCTTTACCCTCTCTCCCGCTCCTTACTCTCCTCGCGCTCTCTTTCTGTCTGTCTGTCTCTCCCCCTTCTCTCTCTCCCTCCGGATTGCACTGTCTCTGTGTGTGTGTGTGTGCTGTCCGTTCGTGCTCCACTGTGCACTGGCTAGCTCGGGCTCCGATGCCCTCACTGCGCTGGGCCTTCTCCGACGTTCCTCTTCCCCCCCCCCCCCCCCCTTCGCTCATCTCTTCTGTCCCGTCCATGCCCACCCCCCACCCCCTTAGGTCTGTTTGTCGCGGTGTGTGTGCCTCTCTCTCTCTCGCTCTCTGTCTCTGTCTTCTGGGTTTCTTTCTCCCTCCCTTGGGTCTCTGTCTTTTCTCTCTTTGGGGTCTCTCTACTGGTCTCTGGTCCTCTCCTCACCTCTCTTCTGTCTCTCTTCTCTCTCTCTCTCTTCTCTCACTCCTCTCTCTCCAGCATCATGTGATTCACACCACAGCATCCGTCCATATCCATCAGCCTCACTGGTGATGATGTGTGGGGTCCATTTTCATAATACAAACAGAGAGAGACAGAGACCGACGGCAGAAGCGGACACAGAGAGATGAACGGTGTTTTTGGGGGAGGAAGGGGGGTGGGGGGGGGGGGGTTTGGGAGGAAGATTGATGGAAGGGAGAGAAAAAAAAAGAAAAGCGGGGAGGGTAAGGGTCATAAGAACGGCAGCGAATGGGTGGGTTGGGGGGGCCGGTGGCGTGGTGGTTTTTTTTTAAGGCCCCGAGGCCCCCCCCTTCGGGTATGATGAGCGCCGGACACCGTGGGGACGTTGCCGGGGGCCCCCCCCCCCGGGGGCAATCCCGATATGAACCCGCCCCCCCCGACCCGGCCCCCCCCCCCCCCCCCCCCCACCACCGATGGTGGCCGCCCCCCCCCGTCACCGCGTGTGATGGCCGGCCACACAGCTTATGAGGATGACATAACACCATGGAGGTTTTCGGCCGGCCCATGGGCAGGCGGCGATTATGTATAGTATAGTAGTATAGTAACCGGTAGTAAATCGGCTGCCTGCCTGCCTGCCTGCCCACACATGAGTGATTGGGCTCTGCAGGTCGCCAACACCGACCCAGGGACACAAGCGGGGGTGGATTTGATTTTTTTTTTTTTTTTTTCCCTTTCAGGTTGCTGATTGGCGGGCTGCTTAGTTCCTTCGCCTAGCTCGTTCGTTGTTTCACCTTAGTTGGATTCCTCTTGTCCTTCTCTGTTTCGTCGTTTGTCGTCGTCGTTGTCTTCGTCATCTGTTTCGTCTTTTATTTCTTCTTAGGGAAAAAAAAAAGGTTGGAGACTTTAATTAACAGTCCATTTTAAGAGTTTAAAGGGAGGCGGCTTTTCGTTTCACGCACACTGCACGCACGCACGCACGCGCGCGCGCGCGCGCTGCACACACACACCACACACACACACACACACACTCACGCACGCACGGCATACACCATGCACTCACGCACGCAATGCACACACATGCACTCACACTGCACGCACGCACACACACCACAAGCGCTCGCTTGACAAAAATATCAGACATATAAGGGAATTGTCCTCCAACGAAACCAGAGGAGGAAAACAAGAATAGAGGAAGATCTGAAGAGCGCGCTGGAGGAAGACGGGTGGGTGGGGTGGTGGTGGGTGGGGGGGGTGGGTGGGGTGGGGGGTGGGGGGGGGGGGGGGGGGGGGGGGGGGGGGGGGGGGGGGGGGGGGGGGGGGGGGGGGGGGGGGGGAAAAAAAACACAGACAGAGACACAGAGAGAGACAAAAAGACAGGAACAGTGACTTGTGAGAGAGAGAAAGAGGGAGAGTGTGCGTATGTGCATGTGTGTGTGTGCGTGCTTGTGTGTGTGTGTTGGTGTGTGTGTGTGTGTGTGTTTGACTGTCTGTCTGGCTTTCTCTGTCTGTCCGTCTGTCCCCTCTCCTAGCTGTCAGTTTAAGGTTGTTAGGCTGTCGGTCTAGCTGGCTGTCGATCTTTCTTTGTGTCCGTCATCTGTTTATCTCTTGTTCTGAATCTGAATCTCTCTCTCTCTCTCTCTCTCTCTCTTCTCTCTCTCGTCTCTCTTCCATTTCGGAGAATTAGAAAAAAAGCAAAGAAAATATGAAGTAACACCGTTACTGTCTTTCCCGTTGGTTATTGATTGGTTTTGGTTCTCAATCGTCTCTCCCTCTCTCCTCTCTCTCTCTCTCTTCTCTCTCTCTCTCTCTCTCTCTCTCTCTCTCCTCCCTCCCCCTATCTCTGTCTGTATGTCTGTCGTCTCTCTCCCTCCCTCCCTCCCTCCCTCCCTCCCTCAATCCCGCCCTCTCTGTCTTTCTTCCTCCCCTTCTATCTCTGGCTGGGCTATCTGTTTCTCTCTCCGTTTTTCAACATTAGACAATATAGCACACACATCACACCAAAAACACCGTTACTGTCTCTCATGTTATTATTAATTCTCTCTCGCTGCCGTCTTTCCGGTCTGTCTGTTTTGCCTCGTCTGGTCTGTCCTCTCTTCCTCTCTCTTCTCACCTCTCCTTCCCCTCCCTCCCCCTCCCTTCATTTCTATCTGTATCTACCGTTGTCTCACGCCCCTCTGTCGTTCTGTCGCCTGTCTGTCTGTATGCGGTCTGTCTGTCTGTACTGTCTGTCTGTGGTCTGTCTCTCTCTCTCTCTCTCTTCTTCCCTTCTCACTCTCGTAGTGCGCGGTCCACCCACCTCACGTCCTAAACTCGACTCAACATAATTTGAGAAAACGAGTAATCGGAGAGCGCAAGCCTGGCAGCTTTCTGAAGGAGCACAGAAATAAAACCAGGCCCAAGATTTGAGTGTGCCCTGCGACACGAAGAATTCAGTGGCTCGTCATTCTGTCAGGGAATGGAAAAAAGAAAAAAAAAAAAAGAAGAGAAAAAAAAAACCCCTTTGACATTGATAGATATACCTTGACGTCATGTCTTTGTCTCAGTTTCGCTTCTCTCACGTCTCACGTCTCCCTCTTGCTGCCCCCCCCCACCCCCCCTCCCCCCTCTTCCTTCCTCCCACCCTTTTCTGTCCCTTCCCCAACCCTCTGCTCTCATCTCTCTTTCTTTTTCCTTGCCGTACCTTTGTCTGTCTGTCTGTCTCCTCGTATCTCTCTTCTCTCTCTCTCTCTCTCTCCTCTCTCTCTCTATCTCTCTCTCTCTCTCTCTCTCCTGTCTCGCCTCCTCTCTGTCCTTCTCGCCCTCTGTCTCTCCTCCCCCCTCCCTCCCCTTTCTCTTTTTCTTTCTCCTCTCTGTCTCCCTGTCTCTCTTCCCTCTCTGTCTTCCCTCTTTCCCTCTTCTATCCCCTCTCATGTCTCCCCCCACTTGTCTCTTTCTCCCTGTCTCTCTTTCCCTGTCTCTCTCTCTCTCTTCCCTCCCTCCCCCCCCCCCCCCCCCCCCATCTCCCCCTCCCCCTGATGACTGTTTGTGGGTCAAAGTAGGGGAAGCACACAGAGTGGGGTATATACGGTTAAATGAACTTCGTCCTGTGAATATCGAGCCAGGCCATCGATCAGCAAATCCGGGTCACGGACTCTGTGTGCCTGTCTGTGTCTGTCTGTCTGTCTGTCTGGTCTGTCTGTCTGTATGTCTCTGCTGCGTCTGTGTCTGGTCTGTCGCCGTTTCTTGTCTCCCCGTCCATTGTCTGTCTGTCTACATGTTTGTCAAGTCTCAGTGTCTGTCTTTTGTTGTCTGTCTGTAGGTGTCTGTCGACCTGTCGCACTCACTTTCCGATCTCTCTCTCCCCCTCTATCTATCTCTCTCTCTCTCGCTCTTCTCCCTCTCTCTCTCTCCTCATCTCTCTTCCCCACTCTCCATCTCTCTCTCGCACTACTCTCTCATCTCTCTGTGGTTTGTGTGTGTTTGTGTGTGTTTGAGTGCGTTGCGTGCGTTTCGCGCGCGCGGGTGATAAAAGGGTGGATAAATACTGTGTATAGTGTGTAAAGCTATAGACCTACAGATGCATACCTGTCTATCTATCTATCTGTCTATCTATCTGTCTCTATGCTTTTTGTTTTTGGTCTTCAAGGGACAATCTTAGATGGACCTATCTTGAGACGAGGAGAGACCTAGAGAGACCGAAGAGGAGAGAGCGTGAGAGAGAGAGCGGAGAGAGAGAGAGAGAGAGACAGACAGACAGACAGACAGACAGAAAGACACAGACAGACAGAGATATCACCTAATTTTTTTCGGTGGTTTCACATCATCATCGCATGTTCGTTTTGGTCCGTAATATCTGCAATTTGTTGCATGTTCTTGCGTTCTCTTTAGTGTGTTTGTGTGAGAGCAGATGAACCCGAGGGCATCATTTTATCCTTCCAGCCCTGATTTCAAACGTTTGTATTCCAAACATCGAATTAGTGTTTTTCGGCATGTAAGATGTGAATAATGATTGTCATTTTTCATTGATGCTGTGTTTGTAAACGTTCAGTCCACATGCATGACACCCCGGGCCAAATATCGCGCGGCGCGCTCACACACGCACACGCACAACGCACACATACCCTCCCCCCCCCCCCCCCCCACACACACACACCAGACCCCTCCCCCCCACACACACATCACACCAACACACACACCCACACCACACACACACACACACAGCTGCACACACACACACACTCGCGCGCGCGCACACACACACACACACACACACACAACAAACACACACCACACACACATACACACCACACCATCACCCCACAACCACACCACACCACACCACACAACCACCACACCACACAAAAAACCATACAATATACCTCACTATACACCACCTCACACTACAATCATACACACCACACCAGACAAAAACACGCACACACACACAACGCCTGCCACACACACACACACACAACACACGGGCACACACACACACACACCACCCACACACCACACACAACACACACACAACACACACACACAACAAACACCCACACACACGTGCACGCACGCACGCACCGCACACACTTTCACACTCTCAACACTCACTCACGCGCTATCTCTCAATTCACTCACTCACTCACACTCACTTACTCACAGACAGAGAATGAATTGTAAAGGCAACATTATGGAAAGGGAAGAAACTCAACTACAGGGGTAATACGGTAAAGCTATGATTGTAAGGGTATTGGACCTGTTCACTTAACCATTCGATTGATTGCATAAGCCAGTTCATTGATCAAGTCTCCTAACCTCTCTCTCGATCCTCTCCACTCACCTCCTCTCTCGTCCTCCTCTCACTCTCCTCTCTCTCGCTCTCTCTCTCCTCTCTCATCTCTCTAGCAGTCAAGTCCTTAGCAGTCAGTTAGGTGCTGGCTGTCATATAGCTGGATCTTGATCTTCCTTCTTTGTGTCCCCGGTCATCTGTTTACCACCTCATGTTCTTTTCATATGTCAGCACGAGCCTCAGCAGTGTGTGGTGGTGTGTGTGTGTGTGTGTGGGGTGTGGGTGCGTGCTGTGCCGTTGCGTTGCAGTGCGTGGCATAGTGGTGGGTGGGTGTGTGTGTGGTGTGTGTGTTGTGTGAGCACAGCGCGGTGTGTGTGTGTTGTGTGTGTGCGTGCGTGCAGTGCGATGCGTGCGTGCGTGCAGCATGTGTGTGTGTGTGGTGTCAGTGTTGTTTGTGTGTGCGCACGCGCGAGTGTGTGTGTTTGTGTGTGTGTGTGTGATGGTTGTGTGTGTGTGTTGTGTGTGTGCGCCGCGCACGTGCGGTGTGTGTGTGTGTGTGTGGGATGTTGTGTGTGTGTGTGTGTGTGTGTGTGTGGTTGTGTGTGTGTGGTGTGTGACAACGACAACGGACAGACAAGACAGTGAGAGACTCAGTAGATCTGTTTTTAGTAGAGGCGCGGTTAACCGTTTCGCCGCTAACTTCGCAGAAATCCAATTCCCCAGCGCCAACCGCCTCTTCCCATACCAGCTCTGACTTCTGCCTCTCTCCTACCCGCACCTCTCCTACTACCAACACGTTCGACGACAACTCTCATCGCACTACTACTAATCTCCAACCCCTACCCTACGCCCAACTGCTCTCTCACTCTGCTCACCTCCACTGTTACACTCTCCTTCTACTCCCTAACCGATCCTCGACGAAGATAGTAGTTGAAAACATAACCGTTTTCTCTTCTACCCACGACGAAAAGCTGTCATTCTTACAGGAGCATCGCGAGAGTATGTGCAGAAAGACAGCACGCACCAACACCAAACTTTGCCATAGCGTTCTAACACATTCGGAGCGAAAGGGTTCATTCGCTCGACGGGTCGTTGGTCTGTGCGTGAATTTATGTTTCAGGTAGACGGGAGACAGAGAAGGGGAGATGGAGGGAGGAAGGGAGGATAGGGTGAGGAGAGAAAGAAAACGACAACAACAGCAACAACAACAACAAAAAAGAAAAAAAAGAAGAAGAAGAAAAATATCCCTGACTGACAAACACAGCAGATACGTCAGTAAGAAGGGAGAGCAGCGCGGCGATCCATCACTCCCTGATGAAGTCTTCACGAAGCGAAACGTCGAGCTGTTAATGTAGCGCAGGCCACTCCCGCCCTATCGCGCTAATTACCGTAATAGCGGATCTGGCCGATGCGACTGGGTTGTCTCCAAAGAAGCTGCAGCTGTCTTGCTTTCCAGAAGGCTGTCTCGTTTCCGAAAAGGCTGTCTCGTTTCCAAAGGCTGCCAGGTTTAAAAAAAAAAAAGGCTTGTCTTGTTTTCTAAAAGACTGTCTTGTTTTCCAAAAAGGGCTGTCTTGTTTTCTGAAAGACTGTCTTGTTTCCAGAAATACTGTCTTGTTTTCTAAAAGACTGTCTTGTTTCCAGAAGGTTGCCACGTTTCCAAAAAGGCTGTCTCGTTTCGCAAAAAAGGCTGTCTCGTTTCCAAAAAAGGGCTGTCTTGTTTCCATAAAGTCTGTCTGGGACAAGTTACACAGGGTCAGGAGCAGGCATGGCTTTGTCCCCAGAAAGTTGTTCAGAAACTTATCTTGTTTTCAGACAGTTATCTTTGTATCCGTGGAGCTCTTTCATGCCCACAAGTCTGTTTTGGGTCCAAGAAACCTGCTTTATTTTCAAGAAGGCTGTTTATTTTCTGACAGAACTCTCTCTCTCTCTCTCTCTCTCTCTCTCTCTCTCTCTCTCTCTCTCATATGGAAGACATTTTTTTTCCCAAGAAGGCTGTTTTGTTCTCAGAAAGTTTTGTTTTATTTACAGCTAACTGACTTGATTCCAGAAGACGGCATTCTTTTCAGAAAGCCGGCGTTTCCCTGGATACAGCTGTCCTGTTTCTGGATAGCTGTCTAGTAGGATGACGCAGGTGATGATGTTGATCATTTGGAGTGGGAGCTGGCTGGTTCTTTTGCTGGTCAGGTATTTTCAGGCATTACCTTGTTTGTTTGTTTGTTTGTTTTTAATAGGCACACATACAGAAAGTATTTCACTGTACAACAGCGACAGTATTTACAAACATCAAAGTCATGTAAGATGTCACATAGTGTCTTCATAGATACATCATAACATTTAGAGAAAATAAGTTACATAATCATATTTCCGTCATATTGTTCCATTAGATTCCCAAGGTCGCGGACAACATGCAAAACAAAGGGAATTATATTCTATGCATTGTTAACATTATTCTTGCATTAGTGTTATGTATGGAAATCGTTTTGTCCCGTATTCTGCTTAATTCATCTCCATCGAGGACATATGTTTCTCAATTCTATGTCTGTAGCAGTTAGAAACATTATTAGGTTAGGTTTCATCTTATTAATTCTACATTTGTATATGAAATATTTTCCCATTAAAATGATTCAGTCTAGCATATCTGTGTTTGTTTTCTCATCAGTGCCAAACAAAATAAGCTTTATATTAAATGACAATCTTCCACAGTGTGAACACTTATTTTTTAGAATAATTTCAAGTTCTTTCCAGAAAGTACAGACTTCAACATAAGTTAAGGACCACTGCAGTCTGTTGGACAAATGCAACACGCGCGAAACCAAAAATGTTTCATGTGTACAGATATTTAATTGCAACCCTTGTGAATCAAATTAAAAGCAATTTCATTGGATTGCGTAATGTTTTTGCAATGATAAAGCAATGTAAAGAGACCCACCCTGGGAAAGAAAAATCCACAAACATGTTTCTTTAATCTGTTCAAAAAACGGATGTGCCCACCCCCGCGCAGCAAAACAATCGAGACAGCGCTGCCTCATGGAGTTGATGGTGTTTGCGATGATGGCCTGGGGGATGTTTTCCCACTCCTGTCGCAGGACGTGCAGCAGCTGTTTGCATGGACTCGCCGGCCAAGTTCTCCCCAGATGTTCTCGATTGGATCGAGATCTGGACTGTTCGCAGGCCATGCCATCCTGATGATCCCAGCTTCCTGAATGAAAGTGTTGACAGCCCTGCAGCGGTGTGGTGTGGCGTTGTCATCCTGGAGGACAGCTTGGGTCCGATCTGCTGGAGGGTTGCTGTGACCAGAGGCTGTAAGATCTCCTGCTGGTAGCGCTGCCCATTGAGCATGCCCTGCACATGGTAGAGAGGAGTCCTGTAGTGTCAGCTGATGCCTCCCCAACCACCAAAAGCAGCCGCCTCCTGGATAGCATCATCTTGCAGCTGCTCCTGTGGGCGCCACACACCCTGATGCGGCTGTCTTGGGGCTCACCCATGAAGCGCGATTCGTCGGTGAACAGGACATGGC
>JADBJO010004403.1:0-5000 GCA_016801955.1 Conus betulinus | reverse complement strand
TCACGTTCAGTATTCTCATTCTTCTCTTCTTTCATTCAGTCCCCACCCCACTTTCTCCGGCAACCTTTCCTATATGCTTCTCCTCGTCTCTCTATCATTTCAAAGCTTTTGGGAGGGAAGGGGCTCGGAGGAGGAGCGGGGGGAGGGGGAGCGGGGGGGGGGGGGGGGGGTTGGGGGGGGGGAGGAGGGGTCGGGTGACGGGATTTGACGTGAACAGAATGTTTCCTTCGATCTTGTCTTGGCGCGTGGAATGGAATGCCCGAAGAGGGAGTGTTTCTGTGGGTGGTGTGCCAACCTGAACCTGCTCTCACTAGCTCCCCCGTCTCTCTCTCTCTCTCTCTCTCTCCTCTCTCTCTCTCCTCTCTCTCTCTCTCTCACACACACACACGGTCCTGTCTGTCTGTCTGTCTGTCTCTCTCGCTCTCTCTCTCTCTCTCTCTCACACCCACACACACACGGTCTGTCTTCTGTTTGTCTGTCTGTCGTCTCTCTCTCTCTCTACGTCTCTCTCTCTCCTCTCTCTCTCTCTCTCTCTCTCTCGATCTCGGTTGCGTCTTTTTCTTCTTTTTTTTTTGGCTTTTAATTTTGTTTGTTGTTCTTTTTGTGTACGTTCTCAGCAGCATTCCACCCCCGCCCCCCCCCCCCCCCCCCCCACCTTTCCCCCTTCGTATTCGGCGGCACCAGACATCCATTCATACACAGCTAGGTACCCTGGCTCACTCTGTCACAGTCTGAATGCCAGCGGCAATCCACAGTGACTGCCCGTCAGTCAATCTGTCTGTCTCTGTTTGCCTGTCTGTTTGTCTGTCTGTCTTGTCTCTTTCGTCCTCGCCTCATTTGTCTCTATCTGTCTGGTCTCTGTCTGTCTGTCTGCCTGCCTTTCGCCCCTCCTCTCTCTCTCTTGATCATGTATCTCCTACTCTCCTCTTTCGCTGTACTAGCCTTTCAAATTGGTCTTGTGCTGTACTGCAGTGTTCTGTTCATTGGTCTTTGTGTAGGCAGAGATAGAGAGAGAGAGAGAGAGAGAGAGAGAGAGAGAGGTGTGTATGTGCCCTTTACACTGCGATACTTCGGCGTATTTGCCAAAGTGCTTTTGTGTGCAAGGGAGGGTAGGGAAGACAAAAAGAAAAGAGAAAGGAGAATTAGCTTTTTGACTTGTCATCAGTGTGATGACAAATCGAAAAAATTCTTCGTCATCGTAATTGTGCAAGGGAGAAGGGTCATCTGTAAACGACAAAAGAAGGAAGAAGAGAAACAAGATAGAATATCTGAAAGCTAACCCGTAAATTCAGTGTCATATACATTTAAACCGCGAATGAAGGGGAAAAAAAAAAAACGAAAATGCACGCGAGACCAACTCTACCACCCGAAGCATCTTTCTAGAAGGGCACAGGAGAGAACACAGACCACTGTGAAGATAATCCTTTTAATGCAAATCTACGCCAGACGTCAGGGGAATAATGGTTTGTTTACTCTAACAAGGGAGAAAAAGAGAATTTAGATTTCTTTTTCTTTTCTTTTTTCTTGTTTTTATTTTATTTCATGAGTGAAAATTTATGTTTTTCTGCAGTGGATGTATAAGGTCTGTACCCCCGAAACTGAAAGAGTGGTTTCCCTTGTAGATTTCCAGAGTAGAACGTAGAAGATTCGAAATGTCAGTGTTTTATGTCTCTAAATAGTTGTACTGCTTGAAAATATAT
This sequence comes from Conus betulinus, assembly GCA_016801955.1. NCBI lineage: Eukaryota > Metazoa > Mollusca > Gastropoda > Neogastropoda > Conidae > Conus > Conus betulinus. The sequence goes on along the minus strand of JADBJO010004403.1, from coordinate 3,300 downwards.
TACCTCGCAGATCGTTGTCCATTCTTAAACAGTCACTTCACAGTGGTCATGTTCAGCGAGAAAATTGGAATTATCTTATTGAGCAGCTTGTTGACGTACCGTTGGATCGGGATCGGCATTACGGGTCCCACATCAGGATTGAATGATCTCTCCGATAATCGGGCCAGTGGTCTTTTTGCAATCTTTGTGACAGAGTGGACGTGGATCACCTCTTTAACGTTCTTGGCGGAACTAGCAAACACTGTTATCCTTCCTCATTGTTGTTGTGCGTCCGTCATCATCGACGATGACCAAGGAGATCACGTGGAAGAGGATTTGGGTTCGCCACGTTCGACTGTGGCGAGCTGACCAGTCCGATGCGGTCACGGATGGCTCTGGCGTGGCTCGGGCGCAAGTGGTCCGCAGTAGACACTGAGGTTGAGGGGGATGGCATGCCTTAGGGCTTTTTACAGTCTTTTTTTTTCTCTCAATAATAGGCAGCGCCTCTGCTGACGCAATTTTCTCCAAGCGCGTAGCGTCACTGTTTGCCAGGTGTCTGAGCCAGTGACTAAGCTCTCCATTGGCCACACGCCCCAGTTAGGGTTTTGAGACGTGACATGAATAGGAGTCATGGATTGGTGTTCAACTGATCACACCAAAATGAACCCCCCCCCCCCCCCCCTCCCCAAATCATTTTCCCTGGTTTTTTTAGGGACTTCTACCGATGACATCATGTACAATCTAGAAATACACGAGTTAACCCTTAGCTGACGTCACATTCAGGCCTTGGCACTGACCCGTGACCCTAGCTTTGTGCAGGTGGTCTTCCCCAAAACGGTCCCCATTTTCTATCATTTTAATCTGCTAGCTTGGAACCACCTGGCCTGTACCCCCGACGGGCTTATGAAAGAACAGGAGGTAAACACCTTTCGGACACGATAAAAATTCTGACTGTGCCTGTCTGTAAATATACGACTTCTAAGCCAGACCTTGGCGCGTAGATTTTGTTGGGTGCAGATCTTGAGGCCACGAGTGTCTGTCACTGAAGCCCAGCCCAGAATGTGTGTTGAAGGCATTCCAGCAAGGTGGCGCCCATGGCCACCCCACCTGACTTGTGCTTCTCTCAGGAGGCTCAAAGCGCTTGGCGGATCAGCTCGAGAGAACTGTCTCCCTTTCAATTGCAAACAACATTTGTCCCTATGCAACTTTTTTTCATGTTAAATGAACCGTGCATTTCTAACCAGACTGTGCAATGAATTCGTCGTCAAACAACAATATGCCAGAGAAAAGTCAAATGTGTTTAGTTTGAAAATGTTACATGATTTTCTCACCTCTTCAGACAGTCTGATATTGAAATTTACACTCACAGCCCCTCTCCCTCGCCTCCCCCACCAAAAAGAAAAAAAAAATCCCATACAGCATACTCACATGTTGGACAAAGGGATCCATGGCTGGTCACGGGGCTGAACTGTCTCCTGTTTGTTTCAAAACGAAAAATACAAGGTCAGTATTGTGCAAAGTGTATCCTATTGCCATGGATGTCACCAGGGCTGAACTGTCCCCCGTTTGTTTTACAACCGAAAGTTTTCAGCCTAAATTTGCTAAACGTATCCCTTGCCATTTATTTGCAATCGCTGGCACGCATTTCTCTGTACGAAATGACCTGTTAATAATGAGTGGCACCAGCCTTTTCGCTGCAGCACCGAATCACCACTACCCCCCTCCCTTTCCCATCCTGTCCTCCTTCCTTGCTCCACCCCCCCCCCCACCTCCATATCCCACGCTCCCCGCTCCCACCTCCCTCTGTCTTCAGTGTCGTCTTTTTTTTTTTCCGTTTCCGTCTCCCTAAAGACCTTGACCTCGATCATTAGGACGGTGCAAAGTCTTGGGATAGGACTTTCACGTTCTCCTGGCTCTCTCTGGGTCTTAGCAGAAATCTGGGTGATGAGTTCCGCTTCTGATGCCCCCCCCCCCCCCCTCCTCACCCCTCCCTTCACCCACCCCTTCGGCCATTTCGCCCCTCCCCCCCCCCCCCCCCCCCCCCCCCCCCCCCTGCGCCAGTGGCGGATGTTCTTTCCTTGATTGATTGGGAGAGGAAAAACGACCACTCACACTGCCCTCGCATTGCAAAGCACAATTTATCATGCTGTACCTCTCTCTCTCTCTCTCTGTCTCTCTTAGGTTGTCTTTATACAAATAGGGTTAGGTTATACCGTTTCAGATTCCTCCCCCCCCCCCCCCCCCCCCCCCCCCCGGCCTTTTTTTTTCCTTTTTTTTTTTTTTCTTTTTGTTATTTCATATCCCTCATGCCCCTCTTTATCATTTCAAGGGGTATGGAGATGAAGAGGAGGAGAGGAAGGGAAAGCTAGAGGGAGATTTGATTTGACATGAACAGACGTGCTTTCGATCTTGCCGTGGGCTGGGGAATGCTTTTGAAAAAAGTCTCCCTCCCCCCCCCCCCCCCCCATCCCCCACTCACACAAACGCACACACACAGAGGCTTCACCCTTCCCTTCCACCCAGCCCCCCACCCCTCCCTCCTAACCCCCGCCCCGAGACTCTCTCCTTTTTCTCTGCCTCTGTATTTCTGTCTATCATACACTCGGGGGGGGGGGGGGGGGGGGAGATCTTATTCCCCCTTTTCTTTTTCTTCCTGTGTCTCAGCCTCACGTGCATTCTCCGTGACATTCCGCCCACAGCTTTTTGGTGCTATTTCGGCAGGCCCATACATCCATACTTTTGTTGTTTTTCTTTTTTTCTTTTTTTTTCTTCTCTTTTTTTTTTTGTTATTTTCTATCAGCGGCTGCGGATATTCGTATGGTTTATCAGCGCGCGCGCGCGGCGCGCACGAGAGGAGAGAGAGATAGAGAGAGAGAGAGTGTGTGTGTGGTTTGTGTGCGTGTGTGTGTGTGTGTGCGTGTGGCGTGTGTGTGTGTGTGTGTGTGGTGTGTGTGTTTGTGTACGTCTAGGAGCGAGCGTTAGCGTGTGTGTTGTGTTGGTGTGTGTGTGTGTGTGTGTGTGTGTGTGTGTGTGTGTGTGATCTATTTTATCTGTATCTATCTATCTGTCTATCTTTTTTGTGTTATTTATATCTGTTTACCTATCTTGTTTTGGCTGTATATCGTTCTATACGTAGATCGTTCATGAATATGTCTGTCCCTGGTCGCTCTGAATATGTATGTTGATGGAGGAGAATACGCCACACACATATCTTAGGTATCTGTCGGTCGTCGTCTATATCTAATGTATCAGCTGCACTGGTCTGTCTATCTATCTATCTATCTTACAGACAGTTACGTGCAGACATACTCTAGTAATGTA